>JANHGB010024275.1:0-21633 GCA_026283785.1 Coracopsis vasa | reverse complement strand
CCTGCCCATGGCAGGGGGGTTGGAACTAGATGATCTTAAGGTCCTTTCCAACCCTAACTATTCTATGATTGTATGATCTTTTTAAGTTAAATCTGTTTTCTGCTTCCTGGTGAAGGGTATTAATGTTTCCTTGGATTTTCTTCCATACAGCTGGAGTGCCAAGCTGTATCTGACCCCAAGTAACATTGTGCTGCTAACAGCTATAGCCTTAATTGGTGTCTGTGTTTTCATCCTGGCTATAATTGGCATATTACACTGGCAAGAAAAGGTAAGCTTAATTAGCTAGATTCTTTTCTGTATTTTCTATACTATTTAACACTTCCTACAATTTTACAGTCTTGTTGTACATTGGAATTTTGCATATTTTTCTACAGTATAGTTTCTGACACAGACTGCATTAATTCCCTAAAAGTGTTTACTTATTGAGTCAGAATTTACTGCAAGTTTTAAAACTGGCATTGTTTTTATTTAAGCTCTAAGACACTTAAAAAGGGGAATGAAGAGCAACATGGATGAACTTTTGCTATTAAGCTATTACTCCCAAGTAAATGATACGTTTTTGTTTCATATCTAAGCTTTCTATTATGCAGAGTTTTAAGGGGTGCTGTTTTGGAAAATGGAACATGAAATCAGTTTACTTATCTTGAGTTCTGCTAGTAATCTAAAAATAAGAAAAATGTCTCTTTATCTGTCATTGCTGATTGTACTGACATCAGCATTCAAAACTATATACAGAGTCAATCATGTACATATTGGCTGCTTTCCTCTGTGTCTGAATTATACATGCAGTGTATAAAAATCCATTGATTTGAAGAACCATTTTGAATGAGGCCTTTCATTTCACAAAAGAAATGCGTTCCCATTTTTCTTGACTATGCTCAGTTCTCCATCATATCCAACTGGCAAAATTGCCAATAAATGCTACTATGTACCCAAGCTATAATCTTAACTGTCAAATAAAATTACTGCACAATTTGACACGGTAGAACTTTTGTTATTTTGTGCTTGTGGAAATAAAATGACCTTGTTAAACATTCACATAGGCTTAGAAAATGGAAAACTGATCAGAAACAAAATTCAAGACCCACTCTAATGTCTGAACCTACAAAGGGTCAAAAAAATTTCTCAAATACCACTGTAATGAATTTCTGTAAACTGCACTCAAAAGAAATAGAAAAAGTAGAAGTTTTGCTTGTGAAAGCTCAGGAACTGCCTTTGTTAAACAGCAACAAGACCTTTTTGCACAAGACAGATGATTGCTACAAGGACTGGTATGCAGTGGTTGCCTAACTCTTCTCTATGAAGGTCAAAATACACAACAGCAGACAAGTGTCTTGACTTGTGCCTCTTTCCCTACTTTGTACATTGCCAGGACATTCCAGCACATTTAAGTACTGGAATCCAACTGCTTCTCCCTGTTGTTTTGTGCATCTGCAGTAGTCAGTGTCCTCTAGTGAGAACTCATTGAACAGAAGGGGAAAATAAAATAATAAAAAAAAAAAAAAAACCACCACAAAACCCCTTTCTCCTAAAAAACTAAAACAAACAAACCAACCCACCCCAAAATAAAATTAACTTGACTGACTCTTGCAATCCCCTTCTAACAGGAAAGTAACTTACAGAACCTGGAACAAACTATTGAGAAAATCAGTATCACATATACACAGAACCTGTTCAAAAGGTAAACATTTGCAGGCAGATTTTAGTTCTACAGACTGCAAAAGAAGGGGAGAAATAACTCCCATTCAGATTTTGGTGTTTTAAAAAACAAACTCACAACAACAGAACAAATAAAAAGATAAATCCCCCTCCAGCATTTGAAACAAAGCCTCAGAAATGCAACCCACAGTTATTTATTGCAACAGGATGCTAAGTTCCTCTGTAGTAACAGAGACATTAAGAACAAAAATTTAAAACCTTCAAGACTGAGAAGCCTTTGCCTGGTTAGAACCACTCCATGTTGCTCTCATCAAGCCACAAACCCTACACATATTAACCACCAGGCAAACAAAGGAATGCAGGGCTCTAGAATGAACTGGCCTAGTTTACTTTTTAAAATTTTGCTTACACACATACACACACACACAAAAAAAAGAAGTATCAAACCCAAACAAACCAAACCAAACAACATTTCCTACCTTTCTTTGCTATTGGGGGAGATTCTTTTGTTGACTAAAGCAAAGAAATAAGTTTAATCTCATATCCTGTTTCATGAGCTATAACCAAAAACAAACTCTGCTTGTGGCTGTCACCACAGAATGAGTTTGTCACCTCTGCAGTGCAGTTCTTGTCACAGGCTGAAAAAAACCCCACTACTTGACTGATGTAGGCAGTTTTTATTTACATCTTTATTAAATTTCATTTTAGCTAGCCAAGTCTTTATGTTGGACTGGGCCAAGCTGTGCCTCTGGCTACTGCTACAAGGCATAACATCATCATCATAATGCAACTTATGAATGCGTCATCATCATAGATCATCCACACCGTACACTTGTCACCAAATTACGTTACATTGATTTAGTTATAGAGGTCTCAGCTGTCATTAGGGTTACAGACAGCTATTTACAAAACATTACCTTTGTCTGAAGCAAAGCCAAAATATTTTGATTGCTTCCTTCCACAGTGAAATGAAACATTATAACTATTTTAATGTTATAAACAATGAAACAGAAATGAACAGCTCCATAAGAAAGCTCCACAAATTCAAGCCCACACTAGATCATTAGAGAAGAATTTTGCCTTTTACTGGCAAACTCTGATTTTGCCCATCTGCTCCCTTCTCTCCCTGCTAATGAGCAGGAGCAAGCTACATCTATGAAGGCATCTCTAAAGATGAAGAGACACACAAGCTTTTCTGCAGATGCTTAGAAAAGATCACTGAATTCTGCCACTACGTTCACAGTCACACTGAGAGAAGTAGCAGGCTCTTGCCTCCTAGAAGAGGAAATTCAGAGGGCAACACTCCTCTGCTTTGTATTAACAGTCTGAACTATGCATGGTATGTTCTTGTTTGTTACACAAATACCTCATGATCATCCGTATGCCACAAATATTTTCCAGTACAGACTTCTGCCAGGATATGCTCCATTTCAGTAATCCTTTAGAGACATTTCAGTGAAATAAGGTTGGTGGGCAGCAGATTCAAAGGAAGCAAGGCCTATTTCAGCTAATTATGTGCACAGTATGTCAGAGCGGCTCTCACATTGATCATATAAGTCCACAGTTTTTTCACATTTGCCAAAACAAATACACTAACTGAGGTTTCTACTTCAAGAAAAGGAAAAAAGAATGACCAGCTCCACATACTTTTCCGAGAGACTGGACACAGGTCCTCAGAGTATCTCAGGCATGCTTTTCCCCTCGTGCTTCAAAAATTAGATCTTTCCAGCAGAGGTTTCAGGATCTTCAAAAACACCTCAGCAGAAAACTAAACAGGGAGGTGAGAACAAGCTGCACTGCTGATAACATGGTGCGGAACGGGTGCAGAGGTAGACCACTATGTCTGAAGGCCTTGGGACTCTCAGGGAGAGGGACGGAGAGCTAATCTTAGCAAAGGACGCTATTGGAGATCAATAAAAGATATGGTCACTCCCTGAAAGCACAAGATGCAGGGTAATGTACATCACAAAATGGGAGAGAAATTATTTAAGCTAAAAAGACATCACTGACCACAATGACAGATGTATAAATTTGCCATTGTCCACTTATTATATAGAAACTTTCTTCAAGTTCTTAAGAGTCAGAGATGCATTACATGTTTCTATTACAGATTTCTAAAAGTAGGAGGAACAGAAATAGCGATTATTTGCAAGCTGAAAGTTTATTAAAGTAATTATACTACCTACAGTTCAAAGTGTGAGGGACCCCAGAAATCCTTTCCATTCTCTAAATTTTAAATCAACTAGTCAAAATTAAAAGAAAGCAATGAAAGTGTAAATTTTTTTGAACCTTGCTTTTTAAACAAGAGATACGGAAAGTAATATTGAATATTTTGGTACTAAATTTCCTCTCTTCCTTTTCTCCCCATTTTGTGTTTCTCCTAGCAAAAAAAAGATGCGACAAAAATATTTTTTTCACTTAGTGCTAAAAAAGTGAGCAGGAAAAAAAGCCATGAAAAATATTTCAACAAGCTTTACAATTAAACAGTACTTCTTTACAGTACGACATGTTACTGAAGCTGAGCATACAGCTTCTTACATTAAAATCTCAGTGCTGAAATTCAAGCCAGTGAGGGCATGATTATGTTTTCTTCACAAGAGGTTTTTCCTGTGATCAGAAAAAGTCAAGCAAAATCATTACACTTTGATAATTAAGCCAAGAACACGAGCTTCAGTGGAAAGATAAAAAAAAAAAGAGAATGTGCCAGTCTGTGTTTTCAATACTGTTTCCAGAAGAAGCATTCACGCAAAAGTGGCACTGGTTGGGAAAATGGAAAGCAATCAACAGGAAACTGTGAGCTGAAGCAAATGAAGAATCTAAAGATGTCATTATTTCTGCATATAGCTATGTATTAGCGCAAGTATTATGCAGCACTCCCAGCTCTAGTGATATCTACAGGATGATCTTTTCCAAACCACAAATAGAAAAGCTGATGGGACTTTAATTATTTAAGCAGAAATTTTACTGCCTTCTAGAAAACAAGATAAATATGTGCTAATTGTTTCTGATTGACTGGAAATGCAACTATCAAATATATCAACAATTAGCTATAGAGTACATATAGATATGTAGCCATCTCAAAAAGGAAATCACCTTTTTATTATATCCCTTATCTGAAGTATCAATTTACTGCTGTTTAAAATTGCAAATTGTGGGACATTATACTATTAAACCAAGGGCCATATATGAAAGCAAAACAGGCCCTGGTATAAAGATATAAAGATACATATTATATAAAGATATAAAGGTACATCTTATATATTTATTTTATATAAAGATATAAAAATAAAAGCCTTGTGAACCCATTTGAGGTAGTACTATAAAACTGTGCTTTGAAGACAGCAACTGAACTACACAAAACCAAACAAGCCTTTCTCTCTGTGCCTTGGATTTCACTAAAAAGTTAACTAGAATGCACATTCTGGGTTTCTTCCTACATTTAATTGGTAAATGAACCAATCCTTTTCATTCTAGAGCTCCATAATTAAAAGCAAACTCTGACAAATTCGCTCCTCCGTAGTAGCTTGGGCTATGTGGTTTAGATTTTTATGGGGGTAACACAACAGCAATTCCAAAGACTATAAAAGCCATCTCTTAGGCACTTTCTTTTTTCTCCACAGCTCCTGTTTGCATAAGGGCCCTATAAAAAAGTGGCTGCGTTGGAAACTACATCTGTCTGTGCCCAGGCCAAGTGTTGTTAAGACAGTCAAGGCAAACTCCTACCACAACAATCTCTCCTTTGTCAGTCACAGGGATTCCATGAGAAACCACCAACCAGTCTAGGAATTTGGCTCAAGGTAGTGTTAGACAAGCCTGAAAGACAAAAAATAAGGGTCAGACTTTATTGAGATTGACTGTTTAAAACCGGAACTAACAGCTCCATTCTGTCAATGAGCTTTTAAAGTTGCATGATGTGACAACTGGTCTTAGTGAAGACAGGCAAAATTTGTCTCTTAACCCTTTCTACTCTCTGCATTTACTGGCTCAGTTTGAACTTATCAGCTTGGGAAAATTAATCCCATTACACAAGAGGTTTTCTGGGGGGTTTTGGTTTTTGCTTGGTTTGGGGTTTTTTTGGTTGGTTGGTTTGTGGGTTTTGGTGGGTTTGGTTTTTTTTGTTGCTTTTTTTTTTCTTTTTAATTATTATCTTTTAACCCAATGGACTTCCAAGCCTGAAAAAAAAAAAAGATAAAATTAGAAGGGCCAAAGCAAGATAAAATTAGAAGGGCCAAAGCCCAACTAGTCTGGCTGCTACCATAGCAGACAATAAAGAAAATGTTTCTATAAATTAACATTAACAACAAAGACAGGGCTAAGTACAACCTCTATCCCTTACTGGATGTGGGAGGAAACAGTGACAAAGGATGAGTAAAAGGCTGAGGTGCTCAATGCCACCTTTACCTCAGTCTTAAGATCAGTTGCTCTCTGGGTACCCAGCCCCCTGAGCTGGAAGACAGCAATGGGGGGGAGAATGAAGCCCCCATAATCCAAGGGGAAGGGATTAGCAACCTGCTACACCACTTAAGAGAAATGCAGGTTCATGGGTCCAGATAGGATCCACCCAAGGATACTGAGGGAGCTGGAAGAAGTGCTCACTGAGCCATCATTTATCAGCAGTCCTGCTTAACTGGGGAGGTCCCATCTGACTGGAGGCTAGCAAGAGCCAATAGGAGGATCTGGGGAAGTACAGGCCTATCAATCTGACCTCAGTGCCAGGGAAGGCTGTGAAGCAGATTATTTTGAGTGCCATAACGCAGCATGTACAGGACAACCAGGTGATCAGGCCCAGACAGCACAGGTTTACGAAAGGCAGACCCTGCTTGACTAACCTGATCTTCTACGACAGTGACCCACTTAGCGGATGAGGGAAAGGCTGCAGATGTTACCTGTCTAGATGCCAGTAAAGCCTCTGACACCATTTCCCACAGCATTCTCCTGGGGAGACTGGCTGCTCATGGCTTAGACTGCTGCACTTTTCACTGGGTAAAGAACTGATTGGAAAGCTGCTGGTGGAAAAGGACCTGGGGATGCTGACTGATGGCAGCTGAACATATGCCAGCTTGTGCCCAGGCAGCCAAGAAGGCCAACAGCATTCTGGCCTGTATTAGAAATAGCACAGCTGGCAGGGCCAGGGCAGTGATCATCCCCCTATACTTGGCACTGGTGAGGTCCCGCCTTGAATCCTGTGTTCAGTTTTGGGCCCTGCACTACAAGAAAGACATTGAGGTGCTGGAATGGGTCCCGACAAGAGCAAAGAAGCTGGTGAACGGTCTAGAGCACAAGTTTTATGAGGCATGTCTGAAGGGAACTGGGGCTGTTTAGTCTGGAGAAAAGGAAGCTTAGGGGGGACCTTACTGTTCTCTGCATCTACCTGAACAGAGAGGTTGTAGTGAAGTGTTAGTCTCTTCTCCCAAATAACAAATGATAGGACAAGATGAAATGACCTCAAGTGGCATCAGGGGAGGCTTAGACTGGATATTAGGAAAAAATTCTTCACCAAAAAGGTTGTCATTGGAACAGGCTGCCTAGGGAAGTGATTGAGCCACCATCCCTGGAAGTGATGTAGACATGGAACTTGGCGATATGATTTAGTAGTGTACTTGGCAGTGTTAATGATTGGACTCTATGATCTTAAAGGTCTTTTCCAACTGAAACAATTCCATGATTCTATGAATTCAGAACACAGCAACTGGCAAGAGTCCTACTTTGACTTCAAGCTATTTTCCATTTTCAGATTAATCCACAGTGTTATTTCTGAGAGAGAAATCAGCTCAGTTCCTTTCCAATGAGTACTCAGAAAACCTGTATCCTCAAACCGAGTACGTAATTTTTTAACATAATACCTGCCCTTCACTACCAAATCTAAAAAAATGCAGCTTGAGATTAGTTTCTAGCCAAACACACAAGGTTCTGCTCTTCCTTATTCACCATAAGTTTTCAACAACATGCTATGTAAAAATACTTGTAATTATTGAAGCATGCCTTAACCTTTAGAATTTTTAAAAATTAGCATTTAATTCCTGAAATAGTCTCATCCTCCACTCTCCGATATTCTTTTAGAGACGGATGTGATAAGGAAAAAATACCTACCATGCTTTTAGACAAAAAAAAAAAAACAAACAGAAAACAGTAGTTACTTAGGCAACCTTCACTTGAACAAGCTCAGACATATATACATTGTATAAGATTCTCAGCTACCGATCAACCACAGTTCTGTCACCAGAAAGAGGTTCCCTCCTCTTGCACATCTTGTTCACTTTTAACCTTACCCTCCTACTTGCTTCTTTGCCACAAATCCTGCTTGAAAATCAGGAAATCTGACAAAATGTTGCTGTTGCCCACTTCCCACATTCTCTTGACATTTTACAAGCGAAAAAGAGTTACCAACAAAATCTATTTTCATTATGGTGTATCTGCTTGTAAAATAAAAAAATAGCTTTCTGGTGCTTAGGCTCAGAAGGACCATTGGATGCAATAGGTTGTTAACGTGAACACCACGAATTACTACCCATCTCTCAGGTACTCTGAAAGCAAGAGAAGTAACTTGCACATGGCTAACAAATACTGCCTGGGCGCATGGCCTGCCTTAGGCTGGACACCAAGAGATTCACCGCTTTCTCTAATGGTGAGAAGGGCAATTCACTGGTTTGAAGAGCTGCAGCCATTCACCTTTTCATTTAGACCTTCAGGCAGTGGCTCCAGTTATGCCTCTCTAAATGGTAGGAAGAAGAAAATAAAACAAATGAAAAGGAAAGTAAAAGAGAGTTTAGTACTAGATAGTTTCTTGTGAAGGCAGCTAAGATGCTCAGTCCCTTCTCATACTGTTGGAGTATGGTTTGTGTTTAAGCTGCCTGCAAAGTCCTTTCCTACAGCTCTGCCACAGATGTTTTCCAGCTCTTCTGCCAGCCCTTCTTCCTTAGCATGAAACTTGTCCTGGCTAGTACTTTAGGTTATTGCATCAGCTCCATCCGACTCCGACATCTCCTGACCTCTTTCTTCCTCTTAAAATCTTGCCCTTGCCAGCACTTCACTGAGCACTTCACTAACTGCTCCACCAGTACTGCCTTCCTGAGGCCCTCTCTCCCACTTCTATCTTTCAAGGCAGGAAGGATCCTGAGGAAATAATGCCCCTTTTATCAGCAGCATTTGTCTCTCCTGTTTACTCCTGGGCAATCTCTTCAAGCCTCAAAAATCCAGTTATCCTCTCTACAGAGGGACCTCACAGATTGACCACCTATTCCAGGCCTCTCTCTCTTTACAGCTACTAGGTTAAGCTCTACACAGAGCCAAACAAACCTCTTATCTCCTCTCCCACACAAGGCTTTCCCAAGGGACTCTTCCTTGATTAGCCAGCATCCTGCCAGGCTGCAGACTGACCATTATATTCAACAAGAACCTGTACATTTAAGTTCTGTAGAACAAACACATAATATACATAAAATGCAGTCTTTTCCTTCTGATCTGTCAGACAGCTAAAATGCCTATCCAGGTGCTCAAGATCTTCCTCCTTTCCTTGGGCTTCAACCAAGAAAGTTTGACAAGTATTTCTGAAGGGGCATACGCAATGATCATCTCTCATGCTGCCTTGCCATTTTAACCTTTTTTTTTTTTTTAACTGTAAGAAAAAAAATAAACAAAAATTCCTTCCCCAAAATTTTAATAATCTTCTCAGCCTGTTTTCTCTTGACTATTTTCTACCAGTGTTTAAGAGCCAGCTGCCTACTTGAAATTAGCTTGTGACTTTGTCCTCTATCACCAACAGAACAATCTATCTCAGAGATGTACCTGACAGATCAATCCATCTGACCTATTTTAGACATGTGTCTTTCGATGAGACTGAGTCTGTCCTAAAATTATCTGGACAAGCATCCAATAATAACAAATAAAACAAATGCAGGAAAAAAAAATCTGCTCACACCCCACCCTTTCCACATTAAATCACTACCAGGAATTTTTCACCACTAATAACTCCTGTGGCTCTTTTTTTATACCTCCTGCAGGTTTTCAAAAAACCTTTTAAAGGCATGAAAACTAGAATTTGGGTATTACTGTCATTAATGCTATGCAAAATGTTTCTTTTATAAATCCCATCAGCAAAGGATTAAATTAGCCCTCTCTTCTCCCTTCAACAGTGCACTTTTAACTTGAAGTTCTGTATTCAGCCTGATCCTTAGTATTTATGCAGGGTTGCTGCTTTCCAGAATGGAAAAATCTCCCATCCTAAGGATGTCCAGAAAACTTGTCACTGAGAAATCTGTCTGCATTCAGCCACACCTGCACACCTACTTTTGGTTTTACTCATCAAAAAGAAAGAAATTCTCTGTAACTGCTTACTTATTAAAAACTGGGAGTGACAGACTGGTAAACAGCATAATCGGCTTTTTTTCTTTTAAGCTTCTATCTTACAAATGAACCTGCTACATGGTGTCTTGTCCAGGCCCAGTCCTGGAGCATTTTGATTCCCAGTTTATTTCCCACAGGCATCTACTTGTTTATATTTCGCAGTCAGCTGCTGCTCCATTCACCTGGCATGCTTTTGCTGATGTGCTGTAATCATTTTCCCAACAATAAAGCTCTATTGTACAGAGCCACAAGCTGACAGGCAGAATTAGCAAACCTGTGTCAGGCTTAGCACAGCACCAGTGACAGATGCTGAAGGAAAGGCTGTGGGATCTGCTCTATATTTGTGTGGCAGTCCATGGTTCATCTGCTTTTTGTGTCAGCCAAGAGTAGCTAGGAGGCACGAATGGATGTGAAACTCATCTCTCTCTGCTTCATCCTGTCAGAGCTGATGATGCAGCTCACAGCCAGATAGCCACAGGGTCCAAGGACTCAAGCTAAAGGACACAGAGGAACAAGGATGAAGTTTGACAGGTTGTATGCCTAAGAAGGAATTTCAGCTTTAGATTCTCACCTTTACTTATGGTGGTGACAATACGTGATTACGCAAAACATCATTTCCTCACCAGCCTCCTTACCCTTGTCAGAGGGCTGCACTTCATACAGTCCTACACCATCACCTCTACAGAAAGAGGAACTGCAGGGTGAAAGATGAAATCCCTCAGCAGTGACAGCTCTCTCAGAAGCCAACAACACAATCCACTCAAAGGAAAATTCTGCTGTGCAAGGTATTTACATGCCACAACCAAACCGAAGTCCTGTGATCCCTGTGCCAGGGAGGTTACATCCTGAAACACTTAAGCAGAACTTGAGTGTACCATTTAGTAAAAAGAGAAGCACAATACAAGCTTTGGGCAAAGCTCCTTGCTGTTCACTGCCAGCCTACCTCTGCTGCCATTCAAGCCAGGAGGTGAAATTCCCATGGACTCCCTGGAGCAGAGTCTGAAGCTACCCACCTGCCACAGTCCTTCCCTATGGTTTACATATCGCACACCATTTTCTCTTGGCAAGTGTTACTTAGGCTACCACAGCTGAATGGTTATTTATCTGGCTGGTTCATGACAATAAGTTGTTTTGTATCGGATCAGATGTGGGAAGCTCTTTAAAGGCTTTTTACAGAAAACAGCTACATGATTTCATGAAAACAGAACAGCTCAAAGCACAGTGATAAAAGGTATTTTAATATAACTACTCATGCTAACAGAGGATATACTGTATGCTGAAAACAAGAGAATATATGATAGGCCAGAAGATTGAATTATTAGCTTTGCTTTGAACCTGAACAGCTATAACTACTCTACTAACTCCTGGATGCACTTTCAGAAGCAGCCTTGTCATTCTGGATTTGTAAGAAGAGGTGGTCTTATCTTGGGTTTAACTACCAGGTTTATTATAATGCGTGCAATAGAAAAGCACACACAATTAAGCTTTCATGAGAAGGAAGCTCCCCATACACGCACACTGCTCATTAAAAACTTGGAATGGAAAATGTCTTCCCTGTATTTATTTTTCCTTCCAATGAATAACAAACATTTAAAACCTACTGCTAACATAATAAAATCAGCATTTCATAGTTATCTTACTGGAGAAGGTTTTGTAATCCTTCCAGATGATCTTCAAATGCAGTAGACAAAATATTGTATGATTCTTATAAAAAGGGAGATGTAGGCATACCACACTACTTTGAATGGTCTTAATACTGCAGAGGGAAAAACTGCTTTTTCCGTATGGCTTTTTTTCCGTCTAGTTTTTTTAAGGAGAAATATCAAAATAATTTGACTATGATTTGGATGGAAGTGCCAAGCAATATAAGTCTGAATTTTGGAAAATTTCTATCAATTCCTCAGACATGTATGAGAACATATATCCATTCCTCCATTTGCAAATACTTTAAGCTATTGCTCGCTTGAGGTACTACAGAAATTAAACAGGAGTCCAATGGCAGGTTCAGCATTCCACACAGATTTAACCTGACCTCATTTTGACAGTCAATCACAAAGGTCCAGAGAAGTTGCTGCTCATCTCAGATATTTTGAAACGCACAAAGTATTTCACTGGAGAAAAGGTAGTGGATTTCAGTTTGTTATATGTTTTTGTGTTTCTTGGGTTTTGCTGGTTTTTGGTTTTTTTTTTCTCCCTTTCGGTTTAGTGTGTGAGTTTGGGTTTGTTTGGTTGTTGGGTTTTTTTTTTTTTGGTTGGTTTATTAAAATTTTATATTTAGTAAGGAAATTTTAATTTTAAATGTCCTAAGTTCACATTCCTGCAGTCTCAAAGAGCCTACATTCCCCCTTGACACTTGAGCACACAGGAAACTCACCAAGTGAAGAGAAACACATAGAGCAACTCCTTTCAGGCCACAAAATGCAACCAAAGTACACAGGATGGCAGAGTTACAAATGCATTTTGTGTAGTCTACAGCCAGATGGACAAATTTGGCAATGGTTTGATCACTGCTGACTGGCAGTGAGCTATACAGCCAAAAAAAAGGCAAATAGGAGGTAAGAAGAAATTGATATAATGGCATTATCCAAAAACATACACTCCCTATAGTCCCCAGTCTTTATGGGAGTATTTTCCCAATGCCTCTTGGATTAGAGCTGTACAGTGACTGTCAGTGCTCTTCCCATGTCTTGTGTTATATCAGCACATTTACCAAAGGTGATGTATGTGTTAAGAGAGGACTACAGTCCTTTGATAGAAAAGGGAATTAAAATATGTGAGTTATCTTCAGTCTTCTGCCTCAAATTTCCAATGTAGCTTCAAAACCAAGCCAGTCAACCAATGCTCCCCAACACACACAGAATAGAGGGAAGCATCTAAAAGTTGGGAATGATCCAAACAAGAATTATCCAGAGGAAAAATGCAGCTCCGTATGGAGGGTACGCAGCCCCTTCTCTGTGTACTTATTTATACCATGGCATGCAACGCCATACCACCACAGTAGTCAAAGGCCCCCATTCAGCATGGCTGCCGCCATGGCTAACACTAGGCAACCCTCTAAGAAGGTTCTGAAATTACTCACATCTTTCCCATCATACAGTACTGCTCACTCAGTTACAGACACACCACGTCTTTACATTCTAAGAGTTCATACACTTTTAAGATGTACCATCAGATGCCCAATGCTCTGGTTTGTTTTGGGACAGATTACCCTGAAGTTACTTTTTGCATTTGCATGTTTTTTCCGTATGTGGTACTTCACCAGAATAGGTGACGTCTGCCAAAGCATACTGCATTACAGGAAAACCACTATATTTACATTATCCCTTTCTGAGGAACTCAAATCTTGTTTTCTTTGCAGATCCATTATATTACTTAACTCTTAAAATCATAGAAAATGTCAATATTCAAAAGCAGCACATAATTTTTGAAATAATTTATACAAGGCATCCCTATTTAAAAATATCATCATTTCCTTGTTTCAGTGTACTGAATCACTGCTGAGTAGGAAGGAAAAAAGAAAAAAAAAAAAGAAACTGGAGGTTTTTTCTATTATTATGAAAAGTAATAGTTGTTTTAGAGAAATTAGAATTGTATATTCAGAAAAAAGTCCTCAGGCAAATCAGAAAATCTCTTCTGATCCCTGCAGATTTCCCATCACTGTAGGCATATATTACTTTTAAATGGCAGGAATCACCTCAATTAAAGAGAAAGTCAATTTGGCACTTAGACTTTGTAACCATATAATGATGCAACACAGAAGATACTGTTATCACGAAGCCCTCTTGAGCTTCTATAAATGCATCAAAGCAGTATGTGCCTATATCTGATGCATTCAAAAATAAGATTTCTATACTAAATACAAACACAAGTCTTTCAAGTTATTTCTTATTGTCATGTTACAGCACTTACTATTTTTGAGTACCGAGTTACACATATTTTCACTGAATTAAAATAATCAGAGCTCTGATGAACATCTGAGAGGGATCTCAATGAGGAACTCAAGCACTAGGACATTTGGACAGCAGACACGAAGACTTTCCCTAACACAAAACACCTAAGCTCAGGTCTAAAACTTCCATCAAGAGCATTTCCCACATGTTTCTTCAAAGACCTACTTGCTGATGGTTAGATACTAACCTCCTACAGCCTTTCAGCAACTTCCAAGAGCACAGACCACTCCTGTCTTCCAATTCATCATCTCCAAATACCTGTTTAGAAGCAGGCTGCTCACTTTCAGCTTCATGTAGTTATCAGTATGTTCTTCAAGCTGCTCTGTTCCCTCAAACACTGACCTCCCCCCAACCTTACTCTGTGCTGGTTTTCCCCTTTCCCTCCCAAAGGGTGAACAGCCTATGTGAAGAAATGGGCCATTTTGATTTGCTAGCAGTTTTACACGGTCCTTGCCATAATGTGGGCAGCTACACAGGGTAAAGATAGGGCTGCTGTTGCTGTTTCTGAAGCAATAAAGTTGTACTTTACTTACAGGTCATTTTCTTTGTTTGCTTCAGACTCACACACCCCCAATTAACTTCTCAGCTTAAGGAAACATTAAAGAAAGAAAAGCCAAAGTCCATAAAGCATTTATCAGAAGTCTCTAAACTAGAAAAGGTCTAGATCTTACCATAACCTGACAGATTTCTACTGTCTTTCATTTAAGACTACTCTCCTTAAATTTCTTTGATCATAAAGATTTTTTTCTTTTTTTTTTTTTCCCCTCATATCAAACTGCAGATACTATGAATTCTTCAAAACCTAAATAACCTGCAGGGCTGGCCAATTCCCATGTCACCCATGTTCAGGGAACCATATGAAAGCTCCCCTGGTATTGAGAAAAGTGGATTTTCATGTTAGTTGAGGTGACTTTGATAGGACATTCTGGTGTGCCTTTCCATGGATTGTTTTACCCTGGCACTCTCCAAGTTGTAATTTTAGTAACACTCTGTCCAAGGTAGCACAAAGACTGGTTGGTTTTTCGTTTGTTTTGTTTTTGGTTGTTTTGGGGTTTGTTTTTTTTTTTTGGGGGGAGGGAGTTTTGAGGAGGTTTGGTTGTCTTCCAAAAAATAGCACCATCTTCATCCTTCTTCCACAGTTTGAGATCCAAATTAGTTGATATGAGAGTGAGAAATACAGTTATTTCAATGAAAATAATGTTCCAGTCTCAAGGGGTGAGAAATTAGGCTGCATGAGAAAAGATACTAAGGTGAGAGGAAAAAAACCAAGATCCTGAATGACCTTACTGCCCTTCCAGTGATCCCTCCTGAAGTTGCCACTAACAGCAGTGTTGCCTGCCAGAAAAATGGTACACTGCTGTTATTAGCACAATGAGGGGACACGATGGTTTGACTCTTCCTTATATTGGCAGCCATGTTGTATCATTCCATCCAAAAACAATAATTCCCACTAATGAAACTAACAAGGACAGGCCTGGAGACCAGCATGGTAGAACTGTGAAGGAAAGGAAAACAAAACCCATGCAGACCTTTCAGACAAAAGAAAACAAAAGGGTGATTTTCCCAAGGAAGAGCAGCCCCTGAAAACACATTTACTATAACGTCACTATAATAAAGTTTCATAGCAGTAGTCTAATTTGAAAGGTGGGGAACACAGCCATAAACATATTTCATTCAAATCTGTGATCTTCAGCTGTTTAAGGAGCTAATGGAAATGTGAAGTGACTGGTGAAAATATTTAGCTGTAACTGACAGTTTGCTAAAATGACTATCACACTCTTTGGATTTATGAGTCGTTTAAGGATTTGCATAAGTTGATTTTAAGCTCAATATCTAACGTGACCTGAAGTTAGAACTATATTGCTGCTCTGTCTGCAGTGAGATTCTTTTCAAAGGTAATGTCAACCTGGAACAAAATATGAGAGAAGTGGGGTATCACCCTTGCAATGTCTCTTTGCTGATGCAAAGGGGACAGTAAAACAAGCAAGAACTGCGCATTTCACCTTCAGTAGCAGTCACTGGTAAAAAACTTGAGAATTTTCAGACATAAATCCACACAAAGTATGTGGCTGATGCTGCTGCTTCAGTGGGACATCACATCATGGAAAAAAGGAGGTAAATATGAAAGGTTACATATTCTGACCACCACCGCAGCTGATGCCCAATGAAGGCAGCGATTCGATGCGAGCCAAGGTCCAGTGGCATTTGCTCAGGCAGGCAGCAGAGGTGAGAAACTGCAGCAGAGAGGAGAATTAACTCACACTGAGGAGAATGGCACCCTCAGAGCCACAGGGATGCAAAGTACAGGGCACAAGCGAACTGACATACTGAGTCAACAACAGCATGGACAGGTGCCAGGGTCTGCAACAGAGGTTAGCACAAGCCTTGCACAGTACAAATGCCCCTAACATAATCTTTCCCAGGGCTGGGGACTGTCACATCACAAGATAAAGAAAAACAAACTAGTTTTGAGCCTTAAGAAATAGCTTATACTCTGCAGGTGTGTATGAATGGATGAAAATCCATGAACTTAAGGCTTTAACTTCCTTCAGAGCTGCAAAGGAGGCAAACACTGCACCCTTAGGAACTGCTTGGCACCAACACATGTGGCAACTACAAAGTTCACCACCATGTTGTGCTTCACAGCCTTTACAGATTTCATCTCTCAGTGATTAACAGGAACAGTTGCCTGGACTGCTTTAATGCAGCTTACCCAAGGCACAAAGGCTATGATGCCAGCTCAGTCTTAAGAGCAAGCCCAGAGCCCAACTGGTCCTGAGGATCAGTTGAAACCAAACCTTAAGATGCAACATGCACCAATAGCTACTCAGAGCTGGCACATGCCTTCTACAGCCATGACCATGGTTATCCTACCCTTTAAGCTTGACAGCTACAGTTAGTGAAACCTAGTTGATGTTGTCACTACATCTTTGCTACACACACAACTAACAAAGAATAACTGACACAAGCATAACCTAGTAATTTAAAGTAGAGAGAAATGTTAACTGCAAACTTTCCAAAAACCCAAGATGTCAACGTATACCAGAAGTACAAAGAGCATCAGGAAAAAATTGAAAGCTTTAAAATGGGGGGTTTGGGTTGTTGTTTTTTTTTTCTTTATTTAAATATGGACTGCCTCTGCACAAATTTAACACATCTTACACATATCTCCAATGTGTACATGAGGTCAGCACTTTTTCCACAAAAGTAAAACTGGACAGTACACATCAAAGGTAAAAGTAATGCATAATTAATCTAAAGTAGGTGTAGGTATTTTTCCTCTAGGCTCCAAATGCACGACAACATATGTATTAAGCACGAAGAAAGATGATAGAACAGTATTAATCAAATCAGCATGAAGCAGCAAACAGAAGAACATAAGATGTATTCAACAGATATCAGTGTGCAAAATTGATCAGCTAATTGAAAGGGTCACACAGTATATGTTTATGTAAAACAAATACAGAGGAGAAATATGAAAGTAAGGCAGAACTGTTTCAGTTTATGCTCTATGAAGTCATAGGATCCATTTTGGGAACAACCTTTGTACAAGACAACTACAAGAACCCTAAAAGTTTCTGGGAGTCTAGAGAATTGCTATTAGAAGACAAAAGAAGGAAAGAAGAAAAAAAAAAGGAGTTAAATAATTATTTTAACAAAAGGAAATTCACATAAGCAGAACATTCAAATCCTGTACGAAGAATTGTATTAGAATATAACATTTAAAAATCAAATGAGCCTATCCTTTCTTATCATGCACTTTCTGCAGTATTACAAAGTTATTTGAGGCTGAAGACTAAACACTTGCTCTTCCTACATATTCAAATTTTTTTTACAAAAATAGCCAAAGAGGAAGTAACAGTCTAATTTGAAACAGGGTCAAAAAGTAAGAGCACAATATAAGCTGATTCGTAAGCAACTGAGCCAGTAAAATCCAGTTTCCTAGGAATGTGTGTCAAAGTTGTAGGAAAAGTTCAGACTGCAATCTCTCCTTCAGCAGGCATCTTTCCATCTGCCTAGGCTGCCTAATGCCGGAAAACTTGTAGGTTTATTGGAATAAGCTTCTACCCCACTCACAAATGCAACTTGAATTGGTCAAGAGGTTTAAAAGTTACTAAGAGCAAGAGCAAAAGGCAGACATTCAGAGAAAGCTGCACATAATCTATTTTCTCAGAAAAACAAGCTAAAAATATATATACACAAACTGCTGATAGCTTGAATTTGCTCTGTTACAAGACTGCACTGGAGACATAAGCCTGACCACACAGGTCACAGAGCATTGCCCTCATTCCGTCTGGACGGATGTATTTCTTAATAAGGGCACAGTGATGAAGGGAAAACTGTTTCTTTAAGTAGCAACATAAAAAAAAAAAAATAGAGTTAAACAAGATGCATCTTCCTCCTAAGAGGACATTAGCATTGTCTAAAGCCCCAGGGAGGAGGTATTTGGTCAGGGAGTGGGCTTTGCTCACCTATACCTCCCTGCAAAGTCACTGTGGGCAGGCAGCCCTACCTGAAAACTGTTGGGAATTCACCAGAATGGTTTGGAAGGGGATCTTCAAAGATCATCTATTTCAACCCCCATACCATTGGAAGCGTTCAAGGTCAGGCTGGATGGGGCTTTGAGCAACCTGATCTACTGAAAGGTGTTTCTTGCCCATGGCATGGGGGTTGGACTAGATGATCTTTGAAGGTCTTTTCCAACCCAAACCATTCTGTGACTCTATGATCAGTGATAACCTTGCTTCCTCACCACTTCTGCTACCCTACCACAAACAGGCTGCACAGGTCTGACAGAGCTTGTGAATACAAACTACTTGCAACAGCAGGAGGCTACTCAAGAGTCTGCACTGCTTGACAAAATTAAAGCTTTGTTACCAGTATACCCGAACCTGGAAAGGATGCTCAAGGGCAATGTGCTGAGAAAAGACAGACATCAGAGGTCATAACAAGTGCTTCAGGAAAGCCAGTGTGGGTGGGACAGCATGCGATCACCCTTGACAATTCTGCTGCATCTGCCCTCTAGCAGACATTGTTTACAGAGAAATTTAAGGGTAAAAAGATTTTATATATATATGAAATACATAAATTAGAAAATATTATATATAAAATATGTTTAATACATATATATACACATATAACTATACATAAAGGAGATTAATATCTGCAAGATGAGGAAATCCACACATGGTCTCCTCTGTATGGATCCTCACTGGCAATAAAACATGAAGCAGACTGCATGGTAAACAGCAATAGCAGAGATAATAAGCATAGGCAGAAGCTGATCACATAACAGATTATGGTAGGCCAATAATAGATTGTTGCCTTAATATATTTTCCCAAGTTCATCTTCATGTTCCTCACTAGCTTCATATAAGAGTCCTCCACAAGGGCTGGATGTGTACAACAGTTGCAGGCATTATCCAATTCGTATGCTGCGTATGACCTATTTACTAGAGGCTGGAGCTGGGATGAAGGCAGGTCTGCTGGAACTTTTTCCAAGAACCACAGTGATAGCTTTCACAGACTGTAGTTCTGTGTGGAGTTTTACGGTAACAGGAAATAACCCCAATACTCCAGAAACAAAACAGACAGTAAAATTTCCAATTGGAAGACTATAAAGATTCCAAAGCTTTGAAATTTTGCTGCTCACAAGCAAAGCAGTGACCAGTGCAAACCAAGCTGAGCATTCGTATGTAGTAAAAAAAGTTATGCCAGAAACCGATAACTTAGAATCTGTTATTTTCAGGACAACCTTCAGGCAAGACTCACCTTCACTCACAAGTATTTCAGATGATCCTTTGGCTATCACACAGTAGAAAAGCTTATATTAAAAAAACTTTAGTCCATTTCTTCAATCATAAGTCATTTCTACTAAACAAACAGGATGTAGTTGTAAACTGCCACAGTGATACTTGGAATATAACAGCAAAGTACTGTAATGCAACAGCCACCACTCACTTGCTACTCTTTTAATGAAAAGATGAAAATGATGCTACAAGAGGAAATAACATTGTCTTGCCAAGACTGGAATCATCTGATGAGAATTTTTTCTTCACAGTAAATAAGACTACCAGACACACTGGTTCACTTTCTCTTTTCCTCATTTTCCTTCAGTCTCTAAGAAAGGACACCGATGGTGTCACCACCATAAATGGCACCATCAGCAAACAATCAAGCTCTTTGAAAACCCATTCAGTACTAGCACTGCCAACTCCAGTATTCATCCTGCATACACAGAAGAGCTGTAAGCGCTTCTGATCCAATTATGAAATAGAAAAATCATTCCCATCATTTTGCAGCAGGCAGCCAAAGGAACAAGTGTATTTTCAACAGTTCCTCCCAGCTATCAGAAGTGAAAAATATAAATTATCATTATGATCTTTTTGCCTGATCTCCTTCAAAAGTCATGGGAAGATTAATATTATGAGCTCATTCCTGCAAAGCAAAATAGAAAAGGATCCTGTCTTATAAAAATAACAGCTGATCTAAGTTAGACACAGCAGAACTGCTAAACTATTCAAACTGAGTGGTAGGTTAATTTTTTATTGTTTTCCATTTCCTTTTTGTAACTCAAGATACAAATAGGAATACATTTAAAAGCAAATCTCCTAATCAAACCATAAACTAACTCAACTGCCCAACTACTAATACTACTCCACAGGAAACATGGTGGTAAACATAACATGTTCCGATTCCTCTGGTACATCAGGTCCCTAGGAGGGAAAAGGTCTACATGCACACATCAAGCTGCAGGATGGTCAGAGTTGTTATTTTACCCTGAATCAGCACTGGGAAGGCAAACAACAGTTTTCTGCCAGCCTATGAGAGCATTCTTGTAAATACAGCAGATACACTGCAGCCATTCATACCCCCAGTGTGGTACTGCAGCCAAAACTCATGGTTAAGACAGCAGCCTTGTCCATCGGCTTAACTGAAAGTTGTAAAAAGTTATTAAAAAAAAAAAAAAACACACAGAAAATGTGACAAAGACTTGGAATGCAATACTGAAGAAAAGTTACAAGCAAAAGCAGTTAAGCAAATATATAGGTTGTTTTTTTTATTATTACAGAAATTATTGCCTTAAAATACTGAAATATGCAAAGTCCAGGTTTTAAGTGAAGTTATACTACTGTGCTTCAAGGGCAAAAATATACAATAACTGTTTGCAGATGGTAAACACCTGATTTGATCTAGCAGCTCCCAGAATAGGAATAAGGATGATTTAGAAAGGAAGGGAAATCAACCCTTTGTTTTATCTAAAGCATGTCTCATTCAGAGTAGTTTTATCAGATTGAAACATCCGTCATTGTACTACTATTTCAATCACAAATGGTTTCTCCCCCTCATAATATACAGGTTGCACAAGAGGATAACGAAACACAATGGCCAGGGAAAAGAGGGGTAGAGGAATAAAACTTCACTGGGGCCAGGGGAAATCCTGTCTTTTTCAAATAGCTCCTAAGCAAAAGCAAAGATTTCACCACAACCATCACTCTTATCTCACTTGATCTTGTTTCAGTTAGGTATTTAATAAACTTCAAGTCAGGTCACTTCGCCCTGGCATTACCAGGATGCAGCAATTTAAATTCTCCCACACTGAAAAGTCCAATCTAAGCATAAACAGAGTAGTTGCCCCTCAGCACAGCATACACCCACAGCCCCTTCTCCCCCCCCTCCC
>JANHGB010024269.1:0-49061 GCA_026283785.1 Coracopsis vasa | reverse complement strand
AAAGAGGGGGGGATTTTCATTCTGGATTTTTCCAGTGGAAATATTTCCATATTGGAAGTTACTGGGTATTGGTTTTTAAGGAGATGGGGGTGTCAGGAAGAGTCGGGATCAGTAAACAGATGAATCCATTTGGGAGCAGGTCACACAATGCGTTTCACTTGACTTGTGGAACAATACCCCCCCCAACTTCCATTTCAGTCAGGCAACCGTGCTGTGGAAAAGAGTCATATCAGAGAGGATGACAAACGTGGTTTGATATTTGGGAGTTTTTGTGTTCCCAACCCATGTTCCTATTTCCCTTATTATTCATTAAAGGCAGTGATTTTCCCCTCCGTAGCCTCACCTTTCATGCACTGATGGCTGATGGCATGGGCAGGACCCACACTTTGCTGATTGCAAAAGTTGGGGCAAATCTTCCTGCAATGTTTTCCCTGTCTTACCCATAGAAGCCTGGAAAATCCTTGTGGAAAATAACACAAGTGGATGTGTCCTGCAGTCTTTTCACACTGTGAATTTGCTCCTTTCTTTAAGTATAAAAAGTGAGCAGGAGGGGAAAACATCATTGCACTTGAAAGCTGTGGCAGTTCTTGGGTTTGTTTGGTCTTTGATTTAATTCCTCTCCATCCACTAGGACTGTGAGCAAGGAGAGTGGATAAACCTGGGTAGCGGGATCTCCGTTGCTTCATTTCTCGTAAGTGCTCTTCTGCTTTATGCTTTATGATGAGCTGTCAGGGAGAAAAATGTAACTTGTTCAGCACCACAACCAGACAGGCAATTTGTAAGAACCAATCTTTCTGACAGATCTGACTCCTTTCCCTGCATGAAAACAGCCTGTGGCCTTTCCTTTCCCCTTCATCATTTCATTTCCCACACCACCCAGTGCTGTAGATGGGTTGAGTGGATTTTGGTGCAGTGATTCAGAGATTAAAGCAGAAAACTGGAGCTGTTTCAACAGGACAGGTGCTGGTTTCAACAGGACAGGTTTCCACAGTAGGTGCTGGTTTCTCTATTCCCAGCCACATCAGTGCATGGCATCCATCAAAGCTGAATACTGAACGTGTTGCTTGCCATGAGCATCGCAGGTGGAGACAGGCACATGATGATGGCTTTCCAGCATCCCTTGGGGATGGACAGAGGGACCACAAGACAAGACATCACCAGGGTTTGACTGTGCACAGTGCAGGCTGTAGATTTGTGCTTTCTATGTGGTGTTTTGCCCAGGGAGGGCTCAAAAGAGCTTTCTTTGAGGGTTAATGGAGCAAAGAGCCTCCTTTGTGCTGGATGTGGTCCATGCAGGGCTGGGGAGCAAGCTGAGCTCAAAGAGCGCATCCCCCTCACTGGACCTGGCCCTGCAGTAAAAGCTGAAGAGCTGAAAAGGGAGAGATACCTCTTATCCTGGTAATAAAAGATGAGCAGAGGCAAAGGGAAGAGGCTGAAGAGACAACTGTGGCTTTAAACAGAATAGTTCACAAATGTTTTCAGCACATCTCCAGCTGCCCCTGGAAAAGCAGGTTGGAAAGCAGGGAAAAGGCTTTGCAAGGCGAGAGTTTGCTCATTGATAACTCAGAAATGGGTGCGCTGGTCAAGCTGGGCTCTCCCTGCTGCTGTGAAAAGCCCTCCGCTAAAGCCCGTGCAACTCCCACTGCCGGCTGCAGGGGGTTGCGACTGTATGAGCTTTAAGGTGCCTTCCAACCTAAACCATGCTGTGATGCTGTGATTCTATGACTGGGAGCAGGAGGGCTGCGTGTTCCCTGCAGGATTTTAACCTGGTAGAGGTGTTTTCAGGTTTCTCCTTGATTTCTGAGGTTCACCCTCAGTTTATTTCTTCCTCTGTAGCTGGAATACCCTCAGCTGATCCCACAGCAGTTGGTCAGACAAGGTCATATGAAATAATTGCAGTCCCTGCTCCTCAGCCTGTTTCTTTGCAGTAGAACACCCTTTTGTTGTACCTGACCTTCAGGAGGCAGTTGCAGTTCTATGGCAACGGCATCAGTATTTAACAGATGATCCTTCTGGGATTTCTGGCTGATTTTCCCACCTATCAGGAAACAAAAAGAAGCTGTTCTTGCCCCCAGCATCACATTTCCAAAGGGACACTTAAAGAGACCATCAGCAGGAGCGGTCTGTTTGTTTGCTCTCTCACACAACTCTATACTAGAGCCCTCTTACAGTTATTCCTATTTTCCTTGTTGTCACAAGGAGATTTGCCCCCATCAGAGGGCAGTGAAATAGGGCTGAAAGTGGATGTTTCCCCCAGGACTCATAGTTCATCGCATAGTGCGATGAGCAGCGACAACACGTCCGTAATCAGAGCTGGCAGCAAGCAGTGGAACTGGGTTTGTAAGAGCTTTGATTAAGCTGTCAGCTGGAGTGTTGGAGCAGACACAAAGCATTTAAACATAGGCTGCTTGGTGGTGGGAGGCCCAGTCCTTTTGATTTAAGTGTTGGTTTAGGGGCAAAGCAATGGAATGTATTTACCTCTGAGTGCATACACACATCTTGTGCTGTGACACAAACTGGGAACTAGGAGGCTGTGTGTACAATCACAAAGGCTTGATGCTCGTGGTTCTGAAGGATGCTCTCTTGCATGCGTTGAAGTTCCCCTTCAGCACCAGAGTACAGCCATGGGAAAGCATTAGGGTAATAGGAGGAGGTGACATTTGTGACAAACCCAGGCTGTTTGTCTCCCCCAGCTCATAGACCAGCCTGGTTCAAGGCTGGAGCAAGGTGTGAACTAAGCTCAGCAAAACCTAGCACCAAACAAATAGGGAGGTAATTAGAAATCATAAATGATTTTAGAAGGGTTTAGCCTGGTAGTGTCCCAAGGAAAGGCCAAAATTAGAGGTGATGCTTCCAAATGTCAGTGCCACTTAATTCCCAGTGATTT
Source organism: Coracopsis vasa (assembly GCA_026283785.1). Lineage (NCBI taxonomy): Eukaryota > Metazoa > Chordata > Aves > Psittaciformes > Psittacidae > Coracopsis > Coracopsis vasa. The sequence continues at coordinate 46,174 of JANHGB010024269.1, read as the reverse complement.
CAGTGGAACTTCAGTGCATAATAAGAACTAAGCCCTGTTTAAAGGACACTCTAGATAAGGCCACATAATGCAATAGATTTACTTACATCAGAGCTATCCAGCCTAGAAAGGGATGCTGATGCAGATAAGAGAGGTTTGCTGGGTGCTGAGGATGGTCCAAGGTGGGTAGGGAGCAGCACGATGCACACAGGAGACTGGGATATGGCACTGACAGAGTCAATTCCAGCTGCATTTGCCGGGTATCCTCTTGCTCTGTCACAGCTTCAGCTTGGAAAAGCATGAGCTTTGCCTACTTTAATTCCTCATTTTATAGGAGGAGGCAGCTGGATACAGCTTTGCAGCATCAACTTCACAGACACCGGGACCTTGTAAAAGCCATTCCTGCCTGTAAAGCAAAGTGAGCGTGTAATAACTACAGTGACCAAACAGTACTGTCACAGCAGGAGGAGGACAGAGCAGAGGGTGCAGGAGGGGGGTGAGGTTTGCTCCTTCCTATACAGGGAACACAGACCCTGGGACAGTTTCCCTTTTAGACCCAGGAGTCTAAAGGCAGAAGCAATAATCTGCAGGTAATGAAAGCTAAGAGCTTGCTTGCTCAGGTTCAGCCCATTTACAGGCAAAGCTCTGCCCTCCTCTTCTTTGGAAGCCAGCAGAGAATTAACACGAGTTTTTAGAGCTGCTCACTTGTTTTCCTATGAAACTTTCCACATTCCTTTAGCAGGGGGGTTGAAGGAGGCTGTCTCCTGGGAGGACAAACCCTGTTTGTGTTATGTGAGGGAGGAGGAAGTTTTGCTCCCCTGGGTGCTGTCTGCAGCCCATTCCCTAGTGGATCCGCTTGGTATCCATGGCCTATGGAAGGCAAAACTGCTCCTCCTGTGCTTTGGGCAGCTCTTGTTGTGATGCTTTAGTGCCTCGATCCATCTTCTGCTGTGAAGCCTGCACACTCTGCAAACTCCACTGTAACTCAGCACTATTCCCTGTGCCAGGAATGCCACAAGGATGGTGTCCTGCAAACAAGGATCCTCTGCTGTAAGCATAGAGAAGCTGTTTGCTGCATTCACTGCTCATGTAGACACAACAACAAGCCTGCCAGCTCCTTGATTCTTGGCAATAGCCTCTGGTCAGCTTTCCATGGTAACGTACTGCCAGGTTTCCAGACAAGTGCCCACTGTGCCTGGACACAGAAAACCTCCCAGGCTTTCACAGAAAGCATGGAGCAGTTTTACAAGCAAAGTGGTCTTTGGAAAACCCAATTGGAATTTGCAGGCGGAGATGGATGCTCACAGCCCCGCATTAAACTCTTGCATGCTTGGACCCATTTGGATTTTAAAAGCCTCTCCTATGAAGAGCTCATACACTGCAGCAATCATAAAAGTCAGCCTTTATTTGCAAGGCCTGAAGGCAATCCTTTTTCATGAGCTCACATCTGAGCAAGGCACTCCACCGTTATGGGGTAAGTGTGAAATGGAAACACAGCCAAAGCCTTTGGTTGATGTCCATTTATTTGGTGTGTAATCCCGCTCTTCAGCTCCCAGCGCAAGGGATGCTTCCACATCTGCACACCAAAAGCTGACAGCTTAGTGCATTGCCCTGGCCAGAAGCAGCCCCAGGGTGCTGGGCACAGCTCAGGGACCACAGTGAAGTGTTCTTAGATGTACCCCACTGGGGACCAAGGATGCCCAGTCACTTGTAAGTGGGACTTTGAGCACAGCTGCTTTGATAGGCTCATACTGCAGCAGGAAATTTCACTGCCTTGCAGAAGAAACCACCCCAGAATGAACAGATCCCTTTGTATTCCTGTATCACTGATGTCTCTGAGCAGCCTCCTCCTCTTGGGAAAGCAGCTACGGAGTAAGTGTGTAACCTCTCCCTTTTGCTCTCTGCATCCCACCTCTCCTGAGCTGCTGAGTGGCCTTGACTCATTTCTGGCTGATTTAGATCCCTCCCGTAATGATTCACCCAGTTAATAGGTTCTCGAAAGGAGCTGGTTAAGGAAGGAGAAACTGCAGCATTTCTTCATAAAGAAAAGCTCTTACATTTAATCTCAGTGGGTTTCTCCTGGCATCCCATGCCTGGGACAAGCCCTGTATTTAACTCAGTCTGTGAACGCAGTTCCAAAGAGCTGTTTGATACCTGGAAACCCCCCATCCTGTTCCCCTTCCCGTTTTCTCTCCTAAACAGACATGAAATGAAAGACTTGGGTGGTAATTCATGGGCCAGACACTGTGTTGCCCCAACATGCAGCTGATGCTGAGCTCGCAAGAGTCCTGCTGGTTCAAAGCCTGAATGTGCTGCTTCCTCTGTCACTCCTAATGGGGTTTGGAAAATGCCTACACAAGAAGAGCTCCAGCTAAGCGCAACTATGGTTAACTAAGAGCTGGTAACAGCCCTGTTATAGTCAGGGACTCTATTATTCTCCCTGGGAGGCCATGAAGCCCTTCATCCTGGCATCATGGATGAGCAGGAGCAGCCATATTCCCCCCTGCAGGAAAGCCCCTGCTTTGGAGGAAACTTCTTTCCAATATCCTGAAAACTCAAAAAGAAAGTTGGGAAGTTCATTAACACTGCAGGAAGAGAAAACTCAGCATCTAGGCAGGCTTCTACCTGGTGTGCACAATGGAGAGGTTTAAAGAAAAGGTTGAGAGAGGCCTTAGGATAACAATTTTGCAGCTCCTGGATGCTCTCTGCTCCATCCTGCCTGTCCTTTGGCACTGAAGCTAAAAACATGTGAGGCTCCCAGCTTGGGTTTGTGTTGCTGGTACAATGTGTTTTGTTTATAGCTCTTGAAACATCTATACAGAGCCCTAAGAGCTCTCTCACAGTCTCAGCCTGTGACTGATTCATATGGATGGGAGTTACAAAGCTGTAAGACCCCTCCCTCAGCTTCACAGATTTGAGTTTGTCCTTGGGCAAAAGCTGCTGTCATCAAATGCCAGGAATCTTGGCTCAGGACAGCCCACGTCCTGTACCCTCTCATCCTGCAATTACTGGGCAGATAATGTTCTCAGCCAGGGAACGTCCATAGGAGCAGGACGTGGCTTGACTAAATGCCAGCAGAGCTGATGTAATTGCTCACATGCTGGAGCTGTGAGAGTAAAATGTGCTACAGCCTTATGCACGTTGTACCTACACAATCCCAAACCCGGGAGCAGGAGGGAAAGCTGGGAGAAGGCATTGACATTCTCCTGGAGGCTGGTGAGCCATCTCCTGGCTTTCAGTGTTTCCAACCCCAATTCCTTTGGGATTGCTTCAAAGAGGAATTTTCCTACTGTCCAGTCCTTCCAATACTCAACTTTCTCACTCTTCCCATCCTTTATTTTTTCTCCTAAGGAAAGCTTAAGGACTAAACTTAGCTTGTAGGACTAAATGTGCCTGGCACATGTAACAGGTTGTAGAAACCAGAATATCCCCCTCTACAAAGGGTTTTTTGAAATGAGGATGCAGTAGTGAGGTTGTCATAGAAACAACTGTGTTCCTCCCCCACAGAGAGGTAAAACAGGCTGCTGTTCCTCATCCGGAGAGGAATGCAGCCGGGATGTGATCCTGAGGGGCCTGTCACTCCTGAGACAACTGTAAAGGCGCTCAGCATCTCAGAGGATGAGCTTCCATTCCAGTGCATTGTGTCTCAGTCTTGATGAAGGTATTACAAGATGTGATATCTGTTCCCTGAGCAGACTCAATGCAGGAGCCCCACTGAAGCCTTTCTTCAAGGCAAACTCTTTTTGAAGGAGCTAGATGCAAAGGCATCCAGTAACATAAACTACTTCTCATCCATTTGGTGGTGAATGTGTTCCCAGAGAAGGGAGAGGAACAAAGGAGCTTGGAGTGAGCAGATACTCTGAGGTGGTGTGATGAAGGCAACCTTCCTTGCAGGCTTTCATAACCCTTTGGTTAACTGTGCTCTTAAGCATTGCTTTAATAGCTTGAACATCAACAGGTCAAAGTACAATTTGCTCACAGTGTGGGCTGGCCACTGCTTGGGTATACACTCCATGTATATAAACTCTGAACAGGAGGACAAATGACAAATAGCAGGTAGCTATTTTCCAAACAAACTTAAAGATATTGTCAAGATGAGCATGTTTATCAAAGGGTACTTAGTTACTAACTAACATCCAGTGATGTTACTAACGCAAACCCAGCTCAGGTTGTCCGTTCATAGACATATTAGCTGCACCACCCTTTTACTATTCAGCCAGTTCTTCTTATTCCCATTCATCTAGGATTTGCTTCTCAATGCTGTGAAGACCATCCTGCCACTTTGGACATGGAAAATGGGATCTTACATATGGAAACAAACCTTACAAACCATCTTGCAACAGTCCTGCAAACAACCCCTGTGTGAGGATTCTTTGGATCTACTTTAAAGGTTCTTCATTGCTCCTATTCTCAGCCCATTGTGGATCCAGTGTGTGATCCAATGATCAGGCACATCCTAGGAACAAAACAGGCCACTAATGGGCACTGTTCACGGCCATAAAGTTGTTACCATGACTTTTATTACTCCTAAGACTGATGCTGGGATGCAGTTGACTCAGAGAGGCCAGCATAACTAAGAGACTATCCAGAAACTCCTTGGAAAAATTGCTCAGGAAAAGATTTTAACATGATTTCCACTTTTCTGTGGGTTATTTTGTAATTACACTGCAAATGACCTCAAACAGCATCTTGAAGAACAATAGGAAAACCTGTCCTTATTCAGATCCCTTCTTTAAGACACAGATGGAGTTACTGGCTGTCCTTGGGGCTATTTACCACTAGGGCTAAGTTAAAGATCAATATTTTAAGCAGGTGATGCTTGTGCCATGTGTCAGGGCTCCAGAAGCAGACACAACAGTCTTCTGAAGAGATCTCGCTTGGACATCTCAGAGCTGGCGCCTGCCACTTCAGTACTAAATGTTTTTGTGATCTGTGACGTGGTAGGAGGCTGAAATTAGATAGAAAACCAATTATTCATGATAAAAATGCTACACGAATATTATCTCTCCTTTCTCTGTAACCTTCTTTGCAGAATGTCATCTGCTCTGAAGTAACAAGTTTTTAATGCGTCTTCACTCCGGGTTTTGCCTGAAGTCCCTGTACCAGGCACCATTTATCACACCATTAATTCCTTCCCCTATCTGTAATCAGACGAGAAAACTCTCAGATTTGATAGAAATGAAACCTTCCCTTCAGCATCAGAAATCCCTCAGGATAATAAACAAATAAATCCTAATGAAGGCAAAGAAGTCCACACTTACCCAGAGCAGCAGGTAGAGCTCAAGAGAATTGGAAGCTATAGCTCACCTCCGACCCTAGCTCACACAAGAGCCAGCTAAAACATCTTCTAAAGTATTTCCTGGGAAATCATCAGCTTAAGAATGAATGATGAGAAAACGAATATAACCCCATAGTTAGATGCTGGAGCAGTGGCTTTGATTAGTTTTTAATCAGTAATTAAAGAAAAAATAATTACTGAAACTTGAAGCTATTCCATCTGATTCTCACTCTTACAACTTCCTTGTATTCACCTACTAGCATGTGAAGAGGGCAGTGATTACACTCCTGCCAATGCATGAGATTTACCAGAGCAGGATTTGCCTTGAGTGGCCTAAAGCAAGGGCAGACTAATTTAGTTCACAAAGGTAAATGAACCAGATAGGCTTTAATTAGGGGAAGCGCCATTTACAACTCAATATGGGGCATAAGGTTATTTGTACTCAGCACAGTCTCAGAGAAGATGACAGCACTTCTCTTTTCCTCTCTTTAAAGCAAAACTCTTGAATCAAAATAAGTGTTCTAGGTCCTGGACTGCATATTCTCCTCATCTCATCTGCCATAATCATATCCTGAATTCCACTTTGATTTCCATTTTTCCCTTTAGTGGGTAAGGTCAATTTGAACATGTTGCTCTTTACTGTGCTTTCTGAAAGCTTTCTGTGAATATTCCCATTAGCCTGAAGCCCGCTTCACTTATTTTTCCCTCTATTTTATGTGTCTGCTTAGAGATGTACGTGCAACCAAAGCCTAGAGGTTGGGGCTGACTGACCAAAACCCTGTTAACACCACAGCTCTGAATCATGGAACACCCTTTCAAGTGTTTTATTCTTCTGGTGCAGCTAAAGTCACTTTTATACACAACTGCAGTGATACAGCTCTGTACAAGGTGTGCATCCACTCATCAGGCTGGAAGATTTGGGCATGAATAACAGGCTAAAACATGCTGCCAAGAAGAAAGGTGCTGAAGCTGTTCTAGGAAAGGCAGAATGAAGGAGAAGGTTTTCAGTCTACAACAACAATCTACAGTGACTCTTTTAAGTTCTGTGCACAGAAAAGCATAGTAAAGCCTCATTCATTTATTTTTAACCTACATGTTATTTCTCACTAGTAAGGATTCAATGTCTGGACTATAAAAAGATAATGAGGAAGACAAAATCTACTAGAAAGGCAAAACAAAACTCTTGAACACAAAGCCTGTAAAGTAGAGGCTTGGGTCAAAAGCCCTCACTGATGCAGCTGGTCTGCAAAGAAATGGTAGTAGCTTTTAGCAGGAGGGCAATTGCTGGATAGTGCTCTGCACATCCTGAGTTCAGATAATACAAATAGCTGCCTGTGAGAAAAACAGATAGGCTAATGGCCTCTCCTCTCTGCTTAAGAGAGCAGGGCTATTCACAAATGTACACTGGCTGGGGATGGGGGGGTTATGTGTGTTTTGCCTTTTGCTTTGTATTTTCTATCTTCAATCAGCTGCTTTTTAAAACTAAAAACCCTGTAATACAGGAAACCATAATGGAATTCTGCTCTGTGTCATCTTTTCCCCTTTTTGACGTGCAACATATTTAACCAGGTGGCCTACTAAGCTAATGGATGAATGGCATTTGTTACATTGCTCTGCTGGAGTAGATGAAGCTGATGTGTTCTCCATTATGGGTACCTTGCTTCCAGGGAAGTCAGAACAGATCCAGAGCTCAATTCCACATCCAAGTGCTTACTGTGAAAGTCACAACTGCTATTCACAAGCTGTTTAGATGGGCTTTTTTTGCTGGAAAAAAGCCCCTAAATTTATTGACTTTAAGGTTAAAAATCCCTGGATTCATTGTCAGATTACATAAGGAGATGTTTCAGACTGGGAGTGGTTTTGCCAATAAACAGATTGTCATCTAACCTGAGCAAACTCTTTTTTTCCTCACTAATAATATTTGAGCAGCTTAAAAGTCTATCATCTGTTTCCTTGCTGAGCATGTGATCTTCTGTCAGGCAAGCAGTTTTATTGCTCTCATTTCAGGCTGCCTAGCAAGCTATCAATGTTATATCTACATCTATGTATATTATTAGTATTCCCAAGAAAGATTCACTCAACTTATTCACTCGTTAGGGTGAAACCCCCAAATATCACATACCATGCAAATGATGCATATATGATATAGAGTCATTCTAGATGTAATGAATTGCCTTTAAGCTGCGTTTTAAACTCACTATACTTCTACAGGCAAGGTTTTATAGAGCTTTTAAAGTAAAGACTCAAAGCTCACCATCGTAATATACCAATGCATTTTAATCCAAATAGAAATAAATATAGTGAATACAGTACTTTTGTGTATAATATTATCCATATATTTTATATGAAAGATTCTAGACTCCATTTTTCTTTCAGACTTTGCATACTTAGTACAGCCACTACTCCTGGTAACCTGCTAATTTAAGAACAACAGGGTAGTGCATGCGGTGGGTCATGCACTTCTGCCTGTCAATAAAAATACTGTTTCTTTTCACAGCTATTTCTTTTTCCAGATCCATCCGTGTGTCTTCCAGGTTCTTCAGAGACTGTTCAGCTTCCAGCAGTTTTTGCTTCAGGGATTCAATGGTCTCCGTTAGTTCTTCAACTTCACTGATCAACCTGCACAGAATTACAGTAAGTAGTGAAAAAGAAGAGCAGAAGCCAGTTGGTGTTTAAAAAAGCATAGAACTGTAGGAGGAATAAAGATCAATAGCTATGGAATCATAACACCCAACAATAAGGGAGCTCAGAGAGGTCCTACATACTTGGTCAAAAGCAGTGTTCACTTTCATAGCTTCTGTGTAGAAGTACCCCATAATTCAGATTGCACCAAGAATGTCTTTTGTCACTAAGCACAGTGAAACTATCCATCCTCACCCTCTCCCACTATGTAGAACACTTGTACTAAGAATTACAGGACAACAATTGTTAGATAAGTCACCCAGTTTGACTGGATCAGCATTTTGTTAAGCCTGGTTTTTGATACCTGTTCACTGGTATAAAACCCAGGGATTACAAATGATGCTTGTGCCAGAGATCAGAAAACAGTTTTTAAAAGCAGATAAGCTTTCAAAGAAGCAGTAGAACTTCATTTGTTAAAAAGCAGCAACCTATTTTAAAGCAGCACATCCCTTCAACGGAAAGTCAGTGGGGGTTACATGCTTTACTGCAATCTGCTGCAGAGAAGGCACATATTTACTTCCTGGGAAAACAAGATCCCTGTGTTCTGGGCAAACTGAGCAATTACAAAGAGTGTAAGCCTGGCAATTAAACACATGCCCGTTCAGCAAAGCACTTGCCTGTGTCCTTAAATCCCACTGAAGGAAACATACATACTGAAAAGCTTGTGCATGGATGGGTTGCTGAATCAGGACCTTAAATAAGTGTGTCTGAGATGGTACAAAGCACCTGGATTTACTATAACTTTTTTTCTCACTATATTAAGCACAGCATTATCGGCTTTGAATGGTAGGCCCCTTTCTACAAGGATATTATAAGCCTGCAAAAGCTGATTCTCCACTTTTCCTAAGGGTAGGAAAATGTGAAGGAAGAGAATCAATTACAAAGCCTGTAATGAGATCAAAACTGACAAATGTGACATTCAGACCTTTAATTTGAAAGGATTTGTTGACCTCCAGTTTTAAAAATGGATTATTACTGGAAATCAAATGCCACCAGCCTGATGCTTTGTAGTACAGAGGACTTGTCTCAGACTATGAATATGTTGCAGCTCATTTATATTCTCAGCACTTGAAGCATAATTCATTTAGCACATAGTCCACCTTGTGGTGACTTTTGCTAAGAGCAACAGGGTTGCAAGTGATCCATATGCTGTCCAGTTTCTTTGGATCAGCTAAATCAGAAAGAAACCACACAGTTCAGAGAAGCAAGTGTTGAGACAAAAGGCAGAGTTGAATCTATAGATTTTCCATTTGTCTATAAATTAAGTTAAAGTGATATTTTGCTCCCAGTGATTTCAGTCAATTGAATTATTTCTGACTTATATCACAATCAAACCTAGTAATAAAAGGTAAAGACTATGTGTTGCCAGTAACCTGTCTAACATTACTTCTGGATAGAATGGACACCTTGGAGGACTTGTTTAATAGTTTTTACCTGAATTGTGGTTCGTCTCTGCAGAGCTCTACATTGGGCCTAAAAGACCTGTCATACAGCCTTGTCTGAGCAATTTTCATTGGGGCTTCTTTGTCTCTGATGGCTTTTTTGAGAGCAACAATGTTCATTTCTTGATCCCCAATCTCCCTAAGCACCTAAGAGGACATCCAAGAAAAAGAACTGTTTAAAAACAGATACACATTGTCTCTGAGTAGGCTTTATCCATCTGTTCATGGTTCTAGTGAATCAGTTACAGTTTTGACATCCATGCCAGAATAGGGAAGAAACAGAAGTACAAAGGTGGTTTTGACCTCTATATTTCTACTACTAAAATGAGAATCTGATCTTTCTACAAAGCAGCAGAAAATATTCTGCAGTCTGTCCAAAACCTCTTTTGTGTCTCATGTGGGATGACACCACATCCCACCTCCATGAATTGCTTTTAATTGTAAATAATCCAAGAATAAGTGATTTTGAAGGAGATTGAGAACTTCTGTTTGACTTTCTGCATATTTACATCCATCTCTCATTTAAAGAAGCACAACAGATAGCAAAAGGCTGAATTGGAGCCACAATCAGACTTACTGGATAGTAAGCTGACACAAGATAGTGTTTGATACTTGACATGGACTACATTTTCTTCTGGAGGACAAATCTACTGTGATCTTCTCAAAAGAGATTTTTATGCCTGTAGCCAGCATTCAAATACATCACTTACGTTCTTCAAATGATGCTCTAGGTTGTGTTTTGCATCATCCAGCTCCTCACAGCGCCTGACAAAAGCCTCATTCACAGCAGCACATTGTCTCCTCAGGTCCTCAGATACATCATGAAGGATACTGTCAATCAAGGCACGGAGATTGGTGGAAGCCAGTTTTTCTCGTTCTGCCCTATAGATGTTGTCATGAGTGAACTTGGACCATGTCTCTGGTGTTGAGGCACTGGAAGAAAAGGTAAATGGTAAACAAATCAGAACCTTGCTCTTTTGTTCAAGTTGAACTCAAGAAGACAATCTGAAGCTGGTTCTCATCCTGTGTAAGGGTTGTCAGCCTCTATTTGTTTTCACTGCTGCATGCAGCCCAGACTTACCATGAAGGGAGACAACTAATCCTTTACAAAATGAATAAACTCTCATTCATTTTGTGGTTTCTGAGGGAAGTAATAGACAAAGTCATCCAAATTTCTTCCATCTGTAGATACTACTAAGGTAAAGAAGGTATACACATATTTTTTGTGCAAGCACAAGCAATTAAGTCACCAACAAATAAACCCATGAATGTATTTAATCTTTACAGTCTGTGTCTACTTTGAAACAAAAAGAAACAAGATCTCTGGTTATACTTCATCATTTTGAGCAGCAGGAACTACATAGCACCTGGGACACTGCATCATATGAACACTGCCTGAAAGAGCAGGGGGAAGCAGCAGGATTTACGGTAATAGTAATACTCTCTGTTTCTGGAAGCACTTGCCTTTCCCGAAAGAATGGCATGCCTGCTGATGTCAAACAATAGGTCTCAATAGGATTTAGATCAGCCTTTAAAAGTATAAAGCCCATTATTTCCAAGCAAAACTTTTACAAGCTCATTTTGCATATAGTGAACCTACTTGGCCATCAGTGGCACACCATGCTGTCATGGCAGCAGTACCTTTACTATACATGCATCTGTTTCAAAGCTATGACATTGTATGTGAAAGAAGCAGCAATCACACCTTTAATGCAGACCAGCAGGACAGCTTTCACTGACACAATGTGTTGTAGCTTACCAGAGGATAATGACAGCAACTACTCACCTTTCCTCATACTTCACTGAACTAGGGTGGAACTGGATGTTGGTGCTCTCATTATTGTATCTTCCACATTTATCATCAATGTTGTAAGTCTCAACTTTGTCTGACCAGTCCATTTCACAAATCTCTTTATGATCTCGATTTAACCTGAAAAGTCATTATTATCACACACTGTTAATGGAAAACAATACAATTAACAAAGCTTTTGTGAACCGAGGCTCTGAGCCTTCGTCTTTCAGGAGCAATGAGAACATAAACTTTCCTTTCTGTATGGAAAATCCTAACCAAACCTTCTCTCCCACAACTATCTGCAGGAAGGACAGTAAGCCTGATGTCCTAATCACTACCTTAGACCTTCAGTAGTGTTCTGTGCCTACTGAAGGCTTAGAGCTCTTATGCCCAGAGGCAAAGGAGTTGTTGGACATTGGATTTTACACAGTAATCCCAAAACACAGGACGTTTTCAGTAGTGGGTATGGTTGCAGTTATTATGGGCAGAATAGGTAGGAGGCTTGCCCAACAGAACACTCCTCCCATAATAAGACATCAGGTAGTGCTTGTAGAAGACCCATCCTTTTCTTTCTCTTGCTTGAGCATGACTCAAATTTAAGACCTCCATAAAGTGACCCTCTATTACTCTCTCAGTGCTCTGATACAGCCTTTCAAAGACTGGAGCATGCAGGCAGTGTTGTTGTCCTTGGAAGAGAGAAGTACGATGATATTCAGAGTTAAAACTGCTCCTTTTTTGTCAATTAAATGAGTCACAGGTCGCCCAATTAACTAGACTGACTTCAGATTACAACAGGCAAGGGGTCGTTATCAACTGTTAACACCAGATGGCACTCTAACATAAGGAATGACAAAGACTGCCGACCACTGATACCAAACGATGGTACTAAAATGGTACTAAAATGATATTAAAGCAATTATAAAAATCAAAGCCTAAACTCAATCGATTCTTCTCATACTCCAATTGATATAACAGAACTACTTTAAATTATTTGGCCTTTATGAACATTCTTTCTAAATATATTTCACTTTATCTGGTAAATAGCACAGATTAGAATAAAAACTAAAATATAAAGGCTTACAGCAGTGGACTCTTTCATATCGATGCACCTTAGGATTCAGGTAACATCTTTCCAAAGAGCTTGTTATAAATTAAAAGCAAATATTCCTTTTGAAATGCAAAGAACATCCATAGTGATACAGAAGGTAGAATGAAGATTCGTATTTTAAATTCACACTGACATCTGGTGGCAAAAAACTCCTCTTGGAAAGGTCCTTTGATCAGATAAACTATTTTAAAAGAGCCTATACTACAAATACAGCGAACAAGGTAGAATGATATCCAGGTAATACTTTCATTGCAATGAAGTTTAGTGTTGGAGAATTAGAGAGATCAATACACACACTGGAAACCAAGACTGAAAATCTAAAGCATGGCTTTAGGGCACGACTCCTCCTACCTTACCCTACTTGGAAATCCTGGAATTTCATCACCGAGTACCTCTTTTCAGGTTTAAATGGAATTCACACAGCTCATAAGCCTGGCTCTGGTATGATCTTTATCCACTTGGCACTTTACCCCTACATATTTGGCTATATAAGTTAGCTACAATGGTACCATGAAAACTGGCTTACCGCATCTGGTTAGCAGCTTGAGATATAGTTCTTTTCAAAAGCTCCTGAATACTTCTGATAAGCTCAGCTTCCTAAACAAAAACATTGAGACTTCTGTGATATCCAGAGCAGAATATACTATCCTGCAGAGCAATTTGATTTCAATGGCTGTGGATGAATACTTAACTCTTCTGCTCATTACTCACTCTTACCCTATTATTGGAAGATATGATTTTCTGAGGAGTTAACAGATGCTGAGGTTAACTCAGTGGTAAGTCTAAGGCAGCAGCAATACTTGGAACACCTCTAAAGCCTGGAGATTCATTATTTTCATATTGCATATTCTATGATGAAGTCTATGTTCTATGAGATTAAACAGAATATCTGAACGACTTGCACAGCCTTGAAGTAAAATAAGGCAACAGCAGATCAGCTTCTCTGGCAAGACACTGGCTTCCAGAGCCTGCTGAGTCCTTGCAGGTACCTTTAGAGCTGCCTTGTCCTGTTGGAAGTGTTTTATCTGAGTGCAAGGGAGAGGCTCCCCATCATCCTGCGGCTCTCCAGAAGTACACTTTGACTGGTGATAAGGTGCTATTTAACATAAAGTATCAGCATCTTGTTGGCCTGTCTCCTTTGAATGTTTTGTATTTACTAAACCCAGAAATTACTACTCTATGATTTAAACACCTATTGCAGCAGGTGTAGGAAAGCTGTCATAATATAGGCCAAATGACACTTAGAGCTGTATTGTTTTTATTAGATCTATTTATTCCAGAACTCATTATGCTCTTGGTGATGGACAGTATCAAAGGACTGCAGAATTATCTCAAGTATGCAATGTTGACTGAGGAGTTGATTTCCTCTCAGCTGCAAGACATGAAGCTTTGCCTCACTTTGATAATAGAGCCAATGTCTGCAGTTTCAGCTCAAGCTGGTTTTAGCAGGAATGCTGACTTCAACACAAAGATGATTAAACCAAAAAAGACCACACTTTCTAATATTCTTTTATTGAACAAAAATACCAGGTGCTCATTTTTGACTGCAATAATGCTGCTTTAGGGATTATCAGTGCTCTAAGTGACTTTACTGACCTGGTGATTACATAGTATTACATAAAACACAGTCCAGCAAGCATTTTCTTTGTTATTATTTAACATTCAAGGCTCAAATATTAAAAAGAGCTTTTGTATATGAAACCCTCCTCATTAATTTTGCTGGTTTACATCAATGATAGTCATCCAATGACAGCTAAGGGAGTATATCCTTACCAATAAACTTTATTCCCAGAGCACTGCTGGCACTCATTCATCTTTGCACTGGTTTTGACAAACAAATGAGTGTGTATGTCCCTGCAGTGTCAGTTTCTCCATCATAAGAAACCAACAGGGACCATAAAAAAGATCATTTTATTTCCAAATGGAAAAGGATGATAACCATGATCGGAAAGAAAATATTATTTTTAAAGCTCTAAAAGAGCAAAACTAAAATGAATACATAGCTGAAGGTATCATTTTACAAACTATGAGAGCACTAAACCTCACTTCCTGCAGGGAGGAAGTATGACAATGGATGAATTGCCAAAGTAAAAATTCCCAGGATTTTAAAGGGTTGGGAAGACCCAGCACTCGAAATTACATTTACAGTAATTGATATTATTTTGTGTTGGATGTAAATAAAAAGACCACCAGTTTCCTATGAGTAATTTCAACTAAGAAAAGCCTTCCTTTAGCAGTTAAGGTCTCTCACATGGAAAGAGTGAAATAATGCAGTAAAGAAGAATTCTCTTGTGGAATGACCTAAAATAAAATTAACAAATGGATTCCTTGTTGAGGAGATACACATTCAAATACGACATTTAAAACTGAAGAGACAGCTCTCATCATTAATGGCAGCCCAAGACTGGTTAGAGTGAATAAGCAGGCGTAAATGACAATGAATTTTCAATGCTTATCTACTAAATCTTAACTTTTAAAATAGAATAAAAGTCAAGTTGTATGGCTGGGAGTTGCTGTGGCAATAGATTGAAAAGGAAGATCCTCCATCCCAGCTAGACATGTTAGACATGTCCATCCCAGTTAGACATGCCAGACATCCAGCCTGTTGACCACCCATAGCTGTGGCTGGCTCATGGAATCAATGTTGGAGAAGGTCCACACTGCAGTAACTCCTGCCAGGTAGCGCTACCTGCAGGGGAGCAGGACCTGGTAATCTCAGACACCATGTGGAGGACTTCTAAAAGGCCATGTCTGCTCCTTCACATGTTCTTTGAGGAGTAAATTCCAACAACCTGCAGCCAGGAGCACAGCTTTCTTGAACTCAGTGATTTCACCCATAAACACATGGGTGATTCCACACTGAAATCCTGAGGGCAGATCTGGGTTTCAGTGAGTGGCTGAAGAGATGACCTTTTCGTGGTGGGTTCACAGAACTGTGCTGGCAATCCATCTGAAGGCCCAGTCCGCATTGAGTGGAAAAGCAAGTGGAAGAGTTCTACGAGATAGCAGCATCTCTGGTTCAGAGAACAACATTAACTGACATTTGCGTTTGAAATGTCTTTTTCTTCTCCTTATTTTCCCATATATGTCATCATGTGCTGTCTATTAAAATGAAGTACTGTCAAATCTGAAGTGATCTTGGCTTCTTTTCAGCTGTCTTCTCCACAGTTAACACTAATAATAACCCTCTGTTATTATAAATGGTTGTCAATTAACAGGGAGGGAACATTTGATAGTTCAGCATATTCCCAGCCATTGGTTTTATTACAGTATTTAATGTTTATGATGCAGAAGTTGAATTTTCCTCAAATCTTGTGATAAAACCATCCCAGTTCATGACTTTGTAAGTGTCTAATTAATGGTGCAAAGAAAACATTTAAGAGCAGATGTTTGTGCCTTCCATGAATTTACAAACTCAGGTCTTTTGCAGCCTTTTTTCCATCAGTGAGTCGCAGACGTCAGCAATGTCTAAATACAGCTCCCAGGACCAGCATGATACAGTGTGAGAGCAGCTAAGAGGAACCGGTAGAACCCTGTGAGAGAGGCTGTGCAGTCATCCTTGATTTCAAACCCAGCTGCATCCATCCATCCATCAGCAACAACGTGACACCAGATGTTCCGCACATCAGCACAGCAAATAAAAGCAAGCGAGCTCACAGATCTCACTAGCTTCAAACCTCCAAACAGTGTGTAAGAGGAAGACTGTTCTTCATTACAACTGGGAGTAAAAGCAGGTACCATCTTCAAAATCCTAGTTCTTTCACTGGCCCTTTTCCTGCTGGTCTCTGAATTATTTCAGATATTGAAAATAAGCACTGCACTCTTAACTGAGCTGTCTACGTACAGGAGTGTCCTATTGTACAACTGCTTCACTTGGCAAAGTGTTTGGAAATGGTATTCTGTTGTCTTTCTTGCCCCATTACTGCACTTAGCAGGAATACACACATATGAATCCTTTCTCCACCTTTTTAAACTTTAATTTTACACAGTTGACAGGATCTTGGCTGAAGCTTTTGTCTTTGGCATGAGGGAATAGCTGAGGCTGACTTCATTGTTGAAGCAAACACACAACAAATCAACACTCTGAGTCTAGGGTAGAAAAATGGTGTCAATGTAAGTACATCCACTTATTCCACAGTCATATCTGGCACTCAGCTAATGAGTCTGGACAGTGGAAATAACCTTGAAATGCAGTATATACGCAGCTGAAATATGATTTATTGACAGTTCACCACCACGTGGCAAGTCCTTTGCTAGGGCTTACATTTTCAAAATTAAATGTGTGCACATAAACTTACTAAACTGCCACTAAACTGATGCAAAAGGGGTTCAGAGGAGATGTCATACAGCTTTTGAAAGACAAAAACCTCATACAAAACTGATGCCTTGACTGCTTTTAAATTCAGCTATTTCCAGTGCAGCAGCAAAGGAAAATTATTCTATTTGAGAGATTTTATCTTCTTTTTAGTCATCAAGATCCTTCTTTACTGGAGAAACAATTGTGTCTTTCTGCTTCTTTTTCTTAACCAGAACTGCATTAAAGAAAGATTAATACGCTGTTAAGTGGAGTCAATGAACTTCTGAGTAACAGCTGATTTTACTATGCATGTGAGGAGCTTTTACTTAAATACATTCATCTCTCATTCCAGCCGTGGCTACTTAGTGGTGGGATTTATCACAATAGGTGATCTAAATGCGATTCCATGCTGCAAAGGAAATAGAGCAGATGAATTGGACCCAAAACTCCCTAAAAGAAATAGATGATGTGCCAAAAAAACCCCACCAGGAACCCCCCAAATGTTATCTGGATGCATAAAAATTCCATCAGAAATACCTCTGTTTTCTTTGAGAGCCATCTGAACAGATAATGAAAGTGCAATTACATGCAGAGATTCAAAACTGCTTGTGTCTGTGCATTTGATGTTGTCTCTTCAAATGTCATCTTCCAAGGGGCTGCTGAAATGTGGTTGTCTCAGCAGGATGCTCTGGGAACTGGGAAATCTTTTTCACTGCTGCAGAAAACTGACAGGGGGAACAAAACCTCTGTGCTATGAAAAGCTTTTCCATGATGATGGGAAAGGTAGTCCCTTGTCCAGACATGCTCCTCTCCTGGCTGCAGGTTCCCCCAGTCCATTGGAGGCAGCAGGAGCACAGCAAAGATACCAGAGAATGATGCCAACACAGAGCTGGGCTGTTAGTAGGAGTAGAAGAATTTCAAAGGAAGGAAAACGCTCTAGAATATCAATTAGCTGTGTAATTAAAACTGCAAGGAGAGGAACATCTATTTCCTAACACAGCTGACTTTTGGAAACTATTCCTTCTTTTCCTCAGTTTTTGCATGGGAAGAGAATAAATTATGCTGGATCTCTCTTGCATTACAATTTCTTGAGAGAATTAAGATTAGAAAGTGACTGGACAAGTGAGCAACACTCAGAAATGGTATGTCAGTACTTTAGTAATAAAATTCGCATAACTCCTCCAAATAAGAAAATGCTATAGCACAGAGCTACCAGGGAACTGGGCCATCAGCTTGGAAATCTGTGCAGTGAACAGTCAGAATTCACAGAAGAGCAGCACTAAGTGTCAAGAATTATTAGTTTTGGAGAGAGTAAGAACTACAAAGTACAATCTGATTTCTCGCAGTGAAAGAGGTAAAGAGTATTGCTGCAACTTCAAGAGCTGGCAAAGCCACAGAGGGCACATTTTAACACCTATTTGCAAGCATTTGTGCCATAAAATCTATTCCTTTGTGAAAACGGGAAGGATTTCCTCTGATATTCTGTACTCCTCTTCCTTCTGCACTGCAAAGGTCATTGGCATGGCAACAAAATCTTCATTTCTCAAGAGTCCATCTGCTGCTGGCACACCCGCCTCAGCTGAGCTCACATCATTCCTTTTTGATGACCTCCTACTTGGCTGTTGACTGTCTGCCGTCACAGGCAGACAATCCCAATTTCAGGTGAAGAATTAGCAGCAACAGCAGCAGATGCACTTCTGAGCAACGAACAAACTATTCCCTGAGATCAGGAGGAAAGAAATACACGAGAGAAATCCTGCCAGGCAATGATTTCTTTTAGTAAATCTTACATTCCACGACTTTTCTAAAAAACATCAGCAGCTGATGAAAAGAATTGCTTTCCTGTAGTGTAAATCTTGTAACAATTCACACAGTGAAATATCCTATACACTAATTCTCACATGTTTATATTTTTGACAGGATCAACCTCTTAAATGTTAAGATTCAGCAACTGTACACCATTCCTATTTGAAATATTGCTAAATGCTATCATGCTAAACACTATCACGCCATCAACCATGTAAGTCTCTTCAATATTTTTCTAACAAGTAGTATTAATCACCTGGTTTAATCAGTAACTCATCATGAATCAACTTTCATAGTAAATTGGAGACTGAAGGCAAATAATCATTCCTTTATTTATGGGACACTAGAATAGGTGTAACTCCAAAATGAAAAATGCCCCTGGGATCTGTTCTCTGTAACATGGGCAGCCACCATAATTACACCAGCTTTGAAGGCAATCTACACACCGTGTTGGATCTCAGTGACAGGTAACTGTCAGCTGAAGTAGAGCATCCTCTATGGGAGGAAAAGGATAAAACAAATTTCAGGAGAATCTCAGATTTGTTGAAGTCACATTGTGAGAAATACCAATTGTCTGTGCCCTTTGCTTGCCTTAAACTATTATCTTGTGTAGGTGTCACACAACTACATCGTGCAGGATGTTTAAATGATGGTCTGTGTTGAGACACTGCCGTACAGTGCTGGATCACCACCTCGTCATGAACCTTGGCAAGACTTCATCAGCCTCAGTAGGAAAAGGTAATGGCAGAGTCTGCCAGATTTGGACAGCTTGAGCATGGGAACAGCCAAAGGGCATTTCACTGGTCCTTAATACTCTGCTTACTGGGTACTGTATTTCTAAACTGTAACCTGTGGAGATGAGGAGACTAAATTGAGCCTGGAAGAAGTTTAATGCCAGAATAGGATGCCCACCTTGGTTCAGGAAGCCTCTGTTTTGATTTTGCTTGGATCTAGTCTGAGAGAGGGGTGATCTGGTCTCCTGCAGTCATCCTCATGTGATTTTAAATACTTTTTAAACGGAGGAAGGATTTTAAACAATCCTTCTTAAATCTGGGAGTGACAGAGTCCAGGCTGCCTTAGGCCTCTGCATTGCCAGAAGATACCTGCAGTTATAACATACTGACCAAGCTGTTCACCATTTTAGAGAGTAGAGCAGCACTAAGAGACAGCTGCCAAGAACCCCTAACATCCTAACGTCCTGCTCACCTTCAGTAACTCTTGTTCCACCTCATCATTGACCAGGTCCGGAGGTTGCCTCCTCTCCCTACACTGCAGGTTATCAGTGGCAATGGCATAAGGCACAGCGGTGGCATCGAGCGCCCTTTCCAGCCGCAGCTTCTGGGCTGCCAGGAGGCCGGTCTCGGCATCCAGGTCCTCAATCTGCTTCTGGAGCTCAGACTTCCAGAAGTGTATGTCCTGCAGGCGCTGGCCCAGGGCAGCTGTGGAGTTCTGCTGGGCACGCTGAGTGGTGGCAGCGGTATGATCACGCAGCTCCTTGGACTCGGCCCGGTTGCACTCGCCCCACTCGCAGCCGGTGAAGGCCCTATTGTACAGATCAGAGTTGCTCTGGTGCCACTCGTGGGACAGGTACTTGGCAGTACGGAAGCCGGACGTGGTCAGGCCGCTGGAGGAGTCGGGCCCCGTGTTCAGCGCCACCTCACACACCTTCCTGGGTAGCTCGGAGACGGGCACAGACTGCGGGGCCGGCTCCTTGGTCATCAGCGCCTTGGCCTGCGCCATGGTGCCGCCGTCTCCCGCAGGGCCAGGCCCTGCACCCTGCTGAGCCGCACCGCGTCCTGCCGTCGCCGGGGCAACGGCGGCAGCCAATGAGGAGGCGGGTCCCCTCCGCTGCGAGGGAAACCCGAGGCGGCAGAGGGAAAGAGCCCGCCCCCCCGCTAGCGTACGGCTCCATCCACCAATCAGAGCGCGGATCCGCCCCGAGGGCGCGTCGGATAGGGGCACGCCGGATGCCCAATCGGGAAGCAGCGGGGCACAGAGGGGGTGTCATGGCGGCGTCATGGCGGGGTTATAATGGGCTCTGGTGCGAAGTGCGGCAGCCCTCAGGGCTTGGGGTGGGAGGTTTCCCCGTCACAAGCCTTGGAGCGTGTCGCAGTGTTTATAATCCGCGTGTGCGACTGTGCTGGTGAGAACAAAGGTACGCTGAAGTCTCCACATTGCGTTCTGGCTCCCCTTTGTGCTGAGGAGCTTTTCGTTTCCAGCCGCCGCGTGAGCGCAGTAACGCTTTATGGTGTTGTTTTTTGAAATGGAAAGAGGATCCTGACAGGATTCCAGCCAGGTTCCTGCCCAGCAAGCTCTGGAGGCGAGGAGGAGGTGCTGCACGCCCCCCCTCTTCGGGGGTCTAGAGAGTTCCTGAGTGGGGGGCAAGGCCTGTGGAGGGGCCTGCGGCATCCCCTGGGCTTAGGGCCTTCAGTTTAACACATTTTCGCACCTCCTTCGATTTTTATACCGAAATGTGCATCCTTAAGGCAATTTGTGTGACTCTGGCCTTGTCATAGATTGGGTGCATGTGAAATCCTGTTGCTGCAGCATTCCCTGGTGAATTTTCACGTGGGAAATGTAGCTTGTGCTTGAATTACGTTAAATTTTGGGGGATGCCATCAATGAGCAGCAATAAAGGAAATTAAAGGAAGGGTTCGAAGCAGAGGCGTCTCTTCAGAGCTCTTGGAGGAAGGAGGGAAGGTGTTGAAGAGCACGGTGACAATAGGGGGCACTCTCGTCCTTGCACTGCGACATATCCTCTCTCTTCAACGTTTCCTTGTAGAAAATAGGAAGAAAAAGCCATGTGCGCTGGAGCTTGCTCGGTGTCATCCCGGCTGATCGGCTCCTGGAGGAGAGCAGTGTCTGAGCTGCATCGAGGTGAGCACTGCAGGTAACGCAGCCACACCACGGCATGGAGAAATGACTCCCTGCCTGCTGAGAGATGCTGTTTGCACCACACAAACTCATGCAGGAGACACTTTGCTTTATCAGAGTTCGCTCTAAATCCACAGAAAGTCAATGGTCATTTTTCTGACGGGGTCTTGCAGTCTTTAGAAAGATCAAGTTCTTGTCCCTGATTGAGAGCTTGCATTGGAAAGATGCATTGTGCATGGGCTGCAAGCTGCTGCCCACCAACCTGGTGCTGCAGCTGGCAGCACATGCCCAGCTAAGGCTCTTTTCCGTAGGGACAGTGTTGAAAAAGGAGATTCAGTCCCAGCAGAGATAAGAAATCCTTCACCTTCCCTTTTGCAAATATTATAATTGGCCCTCCACTTAAACAGCAGCAGTAGATGATATTCTTTGCATTGCTGAAGTCTCAGAAATTACACGCTTTGCTTTCCCTTCACACTTCATTTCTCTTCTTTTTCTTGCATTTTCCCACTGACTGTAACTGTCCTGCCTGTTCCTTTCCTTATGTTACCCCCAGTCTGTACTTTTCTTTCTCTTTCCTCTGCTTGTGGGCTTCTCTGCATGATGATCTATGCAAATTTTGCAGTTTTAAAGTACAGTAAGGAAAAACCCTGCTGAGCTATTCAGAGTGAGAGTCCTTGGTATGGAAAATACATTTTCCCAAAATAAGGGCAGCAATGATTTGCTATTAAGCAGCATTTTTCTCTGAAGGTTTCAAAAGAGCTTTTATTAGTGGCATCTTATCACAGCCCATTCAGTGTCACCCAGGCAGTTCTGAAGGTGGGTCGGTGGCTAAGGCTGCAAACTTAGCTGAGTTGTAGGCCTTAAATGTGACTGGTAAATTATCATCTTTTCCAACAGGGAAACACTGCACAAAACCATGTAAAGTCTTTCTTATCTGGTGCAAGGATTACTTCAGAGAGCAGTTTTAGGGTCCCAACTGGTCAATACTTCCAAGGACCAGACATGTTTTCATCAGGCTATGTTTTCGGGTTTTTTTTGTGTCAGTCTAAGCATGCTTTCAAGTATTCACAGACACATCATGTCCTAACAGGCTGCATATCACATTTTTACAAGAAATAAAAGCAAAGCCTACTGGCACCTGGCAGATTCAGGAGTTCCCTTCATTATCCAGGGCAAACCCAGGGTCTCTGTGGTTCAAAGCCATTCTGCCAGTAGAGTGATTTAATATGCCTCTGTAACATATAAATTATTAACAGCTATTCAAAATGTTCCCAGAGCACAAGATGACAAAACATACTGGAAGAACAGAACAGAAATTTTTTCTAGCTCAAATCTTTTGACATGCAGTAGATTAAGATTTATCTTGGCTAGAATCCTTTTTACAGGAAACTGGTTCCCCTTCTCACAGCAAATGCTCCTATTTGTGTCAGGTGCCTTGTGAGCTTTTTGACTTGCTGCTGTTGCTGCTTCATTTTGTTTCCTTACTTTATTTTGTTTGATTTTTTTAAATTAGCATAAGTGGCTAAAGCAGTGTTGTCACCTGGATCCAATCTTCTTGTTGCAGCTAAATCATTCCATGCTGCTAACTGTAGGACAGACTGCTAACTGTAGGACAGACTGCAAACTGCTCAGTGGGGTAGTACGGGTCTTGCACCTGGAGAAGGGAAAGATTTCCTCTCAAACCCCAGCAGCTGGGATATTTGTGTCTTGTCCACAGCACAGAAGTACTGGAAACCCTTTCAAGAAGGTCTGGGTCCTTTAATGTATTCCTTCTCCTCATAAAGGCAATCAAAAGCTTAAAAATGTGACCCACTTCTATCCAAGTATCCCTCTGAGCAAAGGCCAATGCATGATGGAGTGTTCTGAAAATGTGCTTTTCAAGCTGTGCTGATGCTTTGGGGGTTGCCTATGGGGGCCTGCTGAAGAGAGGAAGCCAACTTACTTTGTTGTTCTAAGCCGAACAAAATCTCAGCACAGCTTTATCATGGCTGTTTTCTTGGAATTAGTAAACATAATGACCAATTAAATACTGTCCCATCAGCAGAGAAATCGGAAACAAGATCAACAAAACCACCTGACTTAGATTTTCTTGGAAGAAAGGGCTTTGTTCTCATGTTTAATGTAGGGAAGCCTTGCTAAGAAGGGAAAGCACATCACAAACCTTCTGTAGTTGGTTAGGTATAAAGAGATATATTGCAAACAGGTCTCTGACTGATCACCAGGCATAGATATAATTTACTCCCCTTCCCCTCCCCACTCTCTCTCCCATTTTCCGTGGAGAAAGATATCTGGATGTGCTGCTGTCAGGGAGATGTGGTGCCTCTGCATCAAAAGCAGTGCAGTCACTTTTCATATCTCTGTTGTGAAGTGCCAAAAGATGTTTCCTCTCAGCTAACAGAGTGGGGTGGGCAAATAGAGCTGAACCACTTACTTGGGCTGGCTGCTAGTCTTTGAAGTGCTCCCTGCTAACAAATAACCAGCCATGCACAAAGGCAAGCAATCAGTCACACAGTCAGGAAATACCATCTAGCATTTAACCATCATTCAGCATTTTGTAATAAGGGGAAAAAAAAACATAGCTGAAATGGAGTGATAGTACATTAAAGTTTTTGTGGTACATTAGAGGGGCATTGGCCTGAGCTGCCCATTCTCAGGCCAGACTTGCTTACAAAATTGATCTCTCATTTTTGTTCACAATGGACATTGTCATGATGAATTGACTGTTAGGCAGCCAGGGGTTGCTTTCACTGCATTTCAGATCCCAGACCCCAGTCCTGCAGACTACTCCCATCACTTAAAGACTCATACCAACAACCCAAAGTGGTGCAGTGTTTGACATGGAAGAGCCACTGCAGCCAAGGATCCTGATTTGCTTTTCTTACTTCTATGATACTCACAAAATTTATGTCACTTTTGTCATATTTGCTGCTGTTTGAGTGGTTCGGTTTCTTGAGTCATTTGATAGCCCTTGAAAGGGTCTGTGTTTCTGAAATGCAGCTTCTAACCCAGACTCTGACTAAGGTGAGCTTGCTAGCAAAGGCTGGTCAGGTCTGGCCTGTTTCAGGCCCAGAAACTAGATGCAGGACTCGGATCTCATAGCTTTCATATCCTCTCTTGGCTCATGTGCATGCAACACCTGATCTCCATGTCCCCAGCGACCAGGACAGGAAATCTTGGGCTTAAACTTGGTATTGACAAGAAGAGCTGTGTCATACCCAGCGAGAAGGGCTGGGGCAGAGAGGGAGGATGAGAGATGAGCCCTGGCTTACCCAAGCCATCTGGCATTGCAAGGAAAAGCCTATGAATATCATGGGCTGGGAGTGCTGCTCCAGAAATCCCCTCTGCTTGAAACAGAAGGCCAAATTCTTCTCATGGCAACCCACTTGTCAGAAGTTGGCTGATTTACTCTTAGTGGAACATTGATTTTCTTTATTTAATGTAACATCATTATACTGTTTCTCTGCTGGCTGCATACCCTGGTGATGAGTATCTTAGCAGGGTGATAGATAGAAAACAGTGCATTCAGCTAGATGATAGGGAGGAAATGTGGTGTATTAGTTCAGAGGAGACAAAATGCAGTCAATTATTTTACATAAGGCAGTGTCTGGTACTTCCAGTCCCTGCCTGAGAGCAACAGAACACATCAATAAAAACATTGAAGAGTTCAGAAGTGAGATTTTTGGTTTAATACTGACATATGGGCAAAGTATTACATTTCACCTGAAGAAATAAACATAAGCTAGCCTCAGGAGCTCTACTGTTCAGCAAAAGACTAAGACCAAAGGTTATCTGAGAACATAGGTATTGTCTTTACATTGTCTCATATCACTGAGATTAGAAACGTCTCCACTTTTGAATCTCATCACCCCTTCCTAAAATTCAGTAGACACAGATAATGTGAATTATTTGTAGCAGCAGTAGCATTTCTTTTAAAAAGTAGCTATTTCACAGACAAAACAAAGCATAAATTGAGCTGTTCCAGCATGGATGAAAACACCATTTAAAGCTTTACTTCCCTGCCTTGGATCTCGAAGGCAGACTGTGTTTGATTAGATCCTTCCAGTGGGTGAGATCAGGTTGAGTGACAGCTCTCTATGCCAGATCCACACTCTGTTTATTTGCATTTTCCACCAGCTCTGGGAGTTTGCACTTTATCCTTCCTGAAATCCATCTAGATGGAGCAGCATTAGAGAAATCATTTTAATTATAGTGCAGGGACTGAAGCTTTTCAGAAGTTCAGTGTCTTTGTACCGACAGGTTTGATTAAAACCAGACATGGGTAAAGAGACCTAAGTCAGATGGAGAGCAGCGAGTACTGGGCAAAAGGGAGAGGGACAGCAAGTAGAGATGTCTCACCTCTGCAACCCCCTCATGTGTCCATCTTCCTAGTGGTGGTAAGCCAGGACTGTGCAACAGTGAGAAAAGTGAGGACATTCCTGCTTACAGCGCAGCAGGGATGTCAAGCTGATAATGAACATCATAGTGGCACTTTGGAGGTTGAGAATAATTAGCTAAAGTCCAGGCTCTCCAACCAGTGTTGGTACAAAGATGGGCTGTGGTAGGACTTGTTTTGGTGAGGAGCTGCCTGCTGTGTGCTGCCAGGCAGAAGGACTGAAAGCAGGAACTGGTGAGTGACTGGTCGGGGTCTGGCTTGGCAACGTAAGCACTGAGCTGCTGAAACGAGCCCTATACTGGCCTTGCCCAGTACTGCCAGGCCCCTTCCTGCTGCTGGCAGCTCCTGTGTAGGCTCAGGCAGAGATAGCTCTTGCATTGTCTAAGAAGAGAAAGCAGTCTGATTGTTCAGACCTTTGATGGAATAAACTGGTTTAGTTCCAGTGGGTAAATGAAATTACACTGACATTTACCAGCAAAAATCTCCATCTCATGCTTATAGCAAGACAGGATATTCTCTCTTTAAAACCTTCTCAGCTTTTGACTTTCAAATTCCACGTAGCTGTTTTCTTTTGATACACTTTTGTCTTATTAGATTCCCTTATGCACATCTAGACATCTTGATGGCTGGTTTTGTAGCATGCCTTCATCCCAAATCAAACACCAGCATGTGAGTGTGGGGTCCGCTGATTGAGCACCGCACTGAATCATGATGAAGTCTTTTGAGTCTTGCTCACCAAATTGCCCTCCCATTTGAAGGATATCAGTACTCTGTCTCCTAGACCTGCTTGAACAATACATTTTGAACTAAAGGTACTTGAACTTTTTGGTTTTGAACTAAAAATACTTGAACTAAACACACATTTAGTTTTGCTTTCCAACAATTGCTATCAGTCAGGGATGTGTGTCCTGTGATTCTTTAAAACTGAAACCTATGTGTGGCTGCACCAAGCTCTTCTGCTTGGAAAACAAGTCTTGGACTGTCTTTTTGATGTTTTCTTTTTCACTTTTCCTAATTTATTCTGCTTAAAGGAGCCACGTGGTAATAATCAGCCAGTGCACTGCTGACCTTATGGAGTTCAGCAGCCATCTGTTTAAAACAGAGATGTAAAGAATTTCCAGAGAAGCCTTTTATTATTCTCTCGGTTCAAGAGAATAACAGGACTCCTCAGCATGGGCAGCAGCTTTACAGCACTAATAAATTCCACAGCTAAGAGGAAAACAATCAATTTATCACCCAAGGACGCTGCTTTCTCTGTGTGGAGCCCAGAGGTTTGCTGTGGTTTGGAACATGGGCCATCCATTTCAGTTAGCTTCGTTTTCCCAGCTTTTTCCAACTTTGTAGTTGAAAAACAAAGTCTCCCCTTCAGCTTCATTCTCTTTCTGCAGCCAAAACGTACATCTGCAGGCAGAGCAGAAAGCGGGGATTTTGTTTGAACAAGCTCAGGCCTGTTGAGAGTTTTGTCTGGTACAAACCAGGGCCTTGATCCTGCTCTGAGATATCCTGGGAAGATCCTTGTTTTGGCATGGAGCCCTGTCACAACCATCCACCCTCATGAGCTCCACGCAGCCAGGCAGTGCCTGAGATGTATGATGGATGGCTAGAGTCTATCAACAGCATGGGAGACATTGGTATAAATTCTACATAAATAATTGCATAAATTGGGAGATGACTTTGTTTTTTAGCTAAATAATTTCCCTCTTGGGTCTTTCTGTATTTCCTTCAGAGTTCCTTCAAAGTGAGTGTGGTCATCTCCTTGACTACTCCATAGCGTGATCCTCACAGGCTCCAAGAGTAAAACAGTGATAGGTAAAACAGTCAAGATATTAAATTGCAGATATGTAAAGCATATAAAAGGCTGAGCCTGAAGGTCTTTGCAAATGCAAGTAGAGAAATGTTTCATTACCATTTTATGCTTGAGCTGAGGTTATACTCTCTGCTCTTCACGTTGTCTTCAGACTGGGGGATGAAGAACAAAGTCTTCAAAAGCAGTGACTTGGGTAGGTGGGAATTTCAGCACATAATAGTCTTGAAAAGGATTTTCCATTGCAGGGCTGAGTATTTCTCCTGAAAAGCACACCCAAAGCAGTCCTTGCTCCCATCAGGGCAAACCAATTCTTGTCCTGGGCAAACAAGTGTATGTCCTGGGCTTTCCAAGCACCCTCAGCTCCTGTGTGGGCAGCAAGGCTACATTAAGCCACAGGAAGGTCATAGAGGGAAGTGGTGAAAGCTTCGAGTTGGACTTTTGGATGTTTTAAGTCCTGAAGGTAGAGAGTGCACGTAGTGGGGCAGGGCTCAAGCCAAATTTCATGACTGGAGGCAGAACCAGTCTAGCTGCAGATAGTTTCTATGGGATTGTGTCTTTGGGATCTGCTGTCAGAGTCTGGACATGTTGCTGCTTTCCATATCTCTGGCGGAGCTAATCAAAAGCACAATATGGTCTGAGAATTTCACTTCATGTCAGGGAATTAGCAGGAGAGAAAGCTGATAATCTGAAGCCTGCAAGTTCTCACCTCCTGCAGCACCTTGCACTGAGTCCCTAGGAAATGGCTTTTGCTGAGCTGCCACACTTTGCTGAGATGTTATTTCTTATCAGAAATGTTCAGTGCTTGAAGCCTGTGGGAAGGGGCAGCTCTGAGCAGGAGGAAGCTGAGCAAGGGGACAGCAAGCGAGCCCTTGGGGTCACGCAAAAGCACGACTCAGGCCATGGTGGCCAGGACACAGTGGGGAAAATATCTGCACAAATAATCTCTGTTTCGGGTTATGGCCAGTGCTTTTGCCAGAAATCAAGACTCAGACTAACAGAACAGTGACCCTTCACAGTTCAACCATTCCAACTCTTTACTTTCATTCTACTTTCCTGAAAATAAAATTGAAGGCCCATTAAATTTCCAAGTGTGGAAGATGAATCTCTCAAATGTTCTCAGGAGAACCAAGTCCAGGCTGAGAGATGAGCAATGGGGAATTAGAAATTAAAAGCCTGAATGTGAATGTGAAGAGGGGTCTGAAAGTCATTTTCTTAAATACATAGAAAAAAATCCACAAACCAGATTTCCTTTTAGGAAGCTGAGAATTACTGACCTATTCCTACAAAGTGCATTTCACTTGCTAGGAGGTATTAAGTATGAAAATTTACAGGGATAGGGCAGGACTTTCAGAGTCACTAAGTGGAAAAGCTGTAATAAAATTACATTTATATCAGGTTTTTGACTGATCAGCACTAAAAGCTTTCTTTCCCCCGCCCTCTTTTGTGGGTGGCTGATTGTACTTGGGTGGCCAGGCTCCAGCTCCATCAGACCATTGTCTGGCAGGTGAGAAGGTTCAATACACAGTTAAAATGGATGAGTGGTTTGGGTTTAAGGACAACAACTTAAAATTTCTGGAGGGTGTTTCTCTTCTAAGATTCTGTTCTCAGCCATTGAGTTTATCTCCATAAACTGCAAGGAAAATAGAAAAGGAATGCCCTTGTCTAGAAGGAACTTTCTCAACTGCGTATCTGAGCAATATTCATAATATATCTCACTCTCTTCTTCTTATTAGCAAATTTGACATTAACAGATCTTCTGCAAAGCTATTACACGTTGGTAAATATTTACTTAGCAGCATCAGGCCATCAGCTTATTTCTTTTCTTATGAATCATTCCTTCATAATATCTTTCTCTTATTATTCTTGATGCCTGATCAGTCTCTTGAATTGCCAACACTTGTCTCTGCTCCCTCATTTCTGGCTAACACCAGCAGCTGACTTCCTGACACGTTGTTTTGGGTGATAAAACGTTGGTTCTAGAAGCCCTGAATGCAGGAGACAGTGAACATTTTCCATAACTTCCAGATACTTAGGACTAAACTTTAATAATATCATGTTCCCTAAGGAAAGAGCAAACAGCAAGTGATGTGTTTCCAGACCAGCTTATTCTCTCAGATGCTTTAAAGCAGGGGCAATGAGAAGTGAAGTTATACAACAAATGCCTGGACCAAAGTAACTGTAATTCTTTGGAGGAATGTGGGTGTATCTCTGCTGGGAAAGTGAAAATTAAAGACCGAGTACATTGGGTTCAGCAAAGCTCAAGGTCTCTTTTCAAACCGCAAGTCATGCGTGTATGAGCTAACCCAGAATGATGCTATTTGCCTCTCTCTGCTAATGACACCCAGTCAGCCTGGTCTTGAGTTGGCTCGGCAGCTTGGAAAGCTACTGTGGGTGGCAGAGGAGAAGGACCGAGTCTTGGATGCTCTGGGGAGGCCAGTGTGCTCCTTTAGAATTTACAAAGCCATCTGGATGACACTGGGCTGTGTTCCCAGTGGGAACGGTGAGAGGCAAGACAGCCCTGATACCAAGCCTGTCTCGGTAATTCACTGGCCCTACATATTCCCCAGAATATATCTTATTTATCATACCTGGCTCATTTCCTAGGACTGAGTCCAAAACTGCTTCTGATCTTGACTGCTGGAGTATGAGTGTAAATACAGCGTGCTGTAAGCCCTCCAAGAGCAGTCCCCAGCGAGTCCACTGTGGTTATCCCAGACAACAGCCTGATATTAAGATTCCCCATTATCAATGGTTTGACTTTTAGAAAGCTGTCTACATAAACAAAGCCTATTTAGCTTGTGATTGTGCCCTGGAGAGTGTCCTGCAATCGCTTTAATTTCCCCTTTTGCCTTCAAGGGAAGAGTCTGTCCTAGGAATGAGCAGAGATGGAGAGCCATGGCTTGGATCCGCTCCCAGCTAAGTTACTGCATTGCTGTGTGGCCCTGGCCATGGTGGGGTGGTTTTGTTTTTGACTTCATTCAACTAAATAATGAATATTCTGTCTGGAAATGGTTGAGAGAGACTCTTGTCCCTACAGAAAACTGCACCAGAACAACTCTTCAAGTGTTAATGCAAGGGAAATGAAAATGTAATTGAAAACAAAGCAGAAAAAACCCTTAAGTTCTTAAGAGAAGATTATACATGATTTTGAGATCTTTGCTTATTGATAAAGGGCACTGATATTTTTAGGTAACCATCCATAAGATAAATTATGCTGCTTTTCTCTTCGTTCTGTGGAAATTACATTTGCTCAGCACCTTCCATGCAAATTGTTGCTTCCAGACTGTGCAAAGATTTAAGTGAAAAAACATCCTGATAGAAAAGTTTGCTCTCTTCTTAAGTAGATCAATCTCTCCCATTACTTTAGAGTACATAGGGGATATCTTAAAATGTTTGTATCCTTTGTAACACTAAAGACTCTTTCTCTGAATGAAAAGCATCTTCTGCCCTGCCAGGTCCGTGTCCCAGAGTCCATTCATTTGCTGTTTTGACCAGCAGCAGCTCTCTGAGGCACCTTCACTCTTTCAGCAGAGATGAGCTTCTGGCCACAGTGTCGTAAGATTCTCTCAGGTGAGTGGACATGTGCCAAATGAACACTTTTCCCTGGGCCATGACTATACACAAGGACCCATTTTGTGGCAAGAGGCTTTGGCAGATTTTCCCCTCATTAACAGTGAATTTGCTCTTTCCCTTTAGTCAGATTTGTTTAATCTTCTTAATATTGCTCTTGTAATGGGCTGAGCAATGTAATGGACATCCATGGGGAATATGCTGTCTCACATGTGCCCTCTCCATTTCCAAACCTGGGATGTGATGCTGCCCACCTCCCAGTGAGTGGTCTGCTTTGCCTCCATCCTCACACAATGTCTCTTGAGGAAACCCTAGTTACTTGTACAGTCCATTTATTCCTCTCCTAAGGCAAGAGAAAGATTTTGGAGCTGTAAGCTTGTTTGTAGGGCTCCCACAGAGATAGGAGATTTCCTGCTTCATGTCTTCTTTGGATCACATGCAGTTATCATCTCCAGGCAGTGCCACTTTCTCTCATCAGCTCTTAACACTCATGTTTTCCAACACCTGAAGCCACAGAAAGCTTTCTGCATGACAGACCTGCCAACCTGGATGCTGTTCTTGGCTTTAAGCTGCTCTGAAATGAGTGAAGTAGAACTGAGAGTCTGGAGACAGCCTCCGATGCTTGTGTATACCCTGTTCTGTAAAGACAATGTGCAGCCTCCCGGATCTGCAGATTTCAAAGTGGAGAACAGCACTGTTCATGTTTTAACTTAGGGCTTGTATACATGGGAAAATTAACCTGGGCTAACTGAAGGCTGGAGTTTCAAGTGGATTCATTCAGCTGCATTTGCTTCTATGTGGACAGAATAACAGAGACCTTTCTTTGGTTTGTTGTGATTTGTTGCCAGAATGCATTAAGATAAACCAAATTAAGTCTATTTGTGTTCCAAAGAAATCTTTGATATATGCTCATTCATTTTAAGAGTTCTTAGATTAATTTTGCAGAAAATGGCCCTGTGTAGACACATCAACATTCCTAATAATATTTGGCTGAAATGCAGGATAATAGCCAAGTCCAAGCTCAAATAAAAGGGATGAGTCATCTCTAAATCACATGTTACGATGTAATAGGATAAAGGACAATTGTTTTGCTGGAGAGAAGCTGCCATGCACGGAGCAGGGTCATTGCAGCCTCTGAAGCAAGAGCAGAGCAAGTCTGGGGATCATCCCCTGTGCATCTATGGAGGGTAGTGCACCTGATTTCCACAGCAGGCATAGCCACAGCTATCCCAACCATCCTGAGGATGCTCCCTGCAAATGCAACAGTGGCAGCATTTGATTCATTAGGATTTGTCTCTTGGGACTCCAAGAGTGAGCACAGGATTGAATCAGGCCTCATCCAGGGACATGTGAGGGCATCCTGTCATCCGCTGAACTGTAAGGTGTCCAAGTCCCGCTGCTGGGCTGCAGTCTGTGTCCTGCATCACAGTTTTCACACACACAAATGCACAGAGTTCTAGCACTGTGAGCACTCCATGGAAGCTAAAAAGTTGCTTTGTATTTGCTTTAGTATATCCCAGAATAGGAGGTGATTCC
The DNA here is from genome assembly GCA_026283785.1 of Coracopsis vasa. Taxonomy (NCBI): domain Eukaryota; kingdom Metazoa; phylum Chordata; class Aves; order Psittaciformes; family Psittacidae; genus Coracopsis; species Coracopsis vasa. Next base: position 13,610 of record JANHGB010024269.1, on the reverse strand, counting down.
CTCTGCCAGCAAAAAAATTAAAGACCAGAATGCCTACCCATTACTTAAACACACAGAGGCCCATTTTCACAGCCTTCATCTCCGTGCCCCTGGAAAAACCGTTCCTTGGAAATTACAGTAATTGTTTTATTCTCTTTGATCTCCACTAATAAAGCTCTGGACTATCACTCAGCAGGAGCTGTTTCTCTTAGTTAGGATCTTTCCAACAGTACTTACATTAGGAAGGCTCTGGGGAAATTTCAGTAAATGCACTTGAGAAGAGCTCTGCAAAACTGCTTAGACTTTACTGCAAAAATCTTTCCCCACATTTGCTCAGAACACTTCTCAGCTTGTTTGCTTTTCTTTTTGTTGCAGTTGTTGGACTGAGGTGATACCTGGAGAAAAGAGTTGGGTCTCCTTGTCAAGAGATCTTAGAGCAGCTGGAGAACAGAGCAAAAGGTTTCTGAATCCCAGACAAGCCACTGTAGAAAGCACGCTTGAGAATAAGTGTCTTGCTGTTAACATTTTACTTTCCAAGTAAAATCTAAGGAAGAAGGATCCTCCAGCATGGACCCCTTCATGTCTGAAGTGCAGCATCTTGGGTCTCCAGCCCCTTGGATAGCAAGTGGCTTGTTTAGGAATTTGGGAAGTTGTTAGATTTAGTTTTTGGTTCTCAGGCTTTAAACACCACAGGCAAAGCTGAAGCTCAGCTCAACAGGTCAGTCCAGCAAGCCAAATATCAGCCCATGTCCAGCACACACAGGAGTAACCATCATGTTGTGCATGGACAAGTTCTCACGTATGGCTCTTAGTGAGCTACAACACAGCTCAGCTGCAGACAGCTTCTGTTGAGCTGACAAATGTGTAAGTAGTTGTAAGAAGGTGCAAAGAGAAAGTCAAATTTCAGAGCCACTGGGCACAGGTAGAAGAAACCTGACCCTTTAAAAGCAATTCTGCATTTCAAACAAAGCAACCAGTGAGTTCCCCAACCTGTGCCATCTTTTAGCCACTTGCTATTGTAAGATGAAGGTGGCAGTGGCCTTCACACCAACTCAGAAGGGTACAAAGCACATCCATGTATCTGCCTGTTGCATAACTGGCAATTGAAAGCAAGAGTAACTGCACCAGCTGGTCTCTTTTCTTCCTTTTTCCCCTCCAGCTAGAAACTGTAAAAGCTCAAAAGACCAACTGCACAGCCTTAAAGTCGTATTTACTGTCTGGCATCCTGCCGCAGGCAATGGGAATACTGTTGTATAGATGTTGCTGTCTGACTGCTGCTTTATACTTAATGATCTCATGGATGTGCAGAGGGAAGGAGTATAATCCCCAGTGAAGACAGGGGGCAGGGTTGGTAAGGAATAAAAAGCCTCTTCCTCTAAACTGGTTTTGATCTTTCTAAGGGCTGCAAATGAAGAGCAGTAATTAAAGCTTAACTGGAAGAGATCAGAAAGCTTTTAAAATTAATAAAACTTGTAACAGGCCTCAAGGATGATCATAAATAAAGACTCTTCAGGCTGCAGTGTCAGTCAGCACCTGCAGCGAGTGTCTGCTGTCTCTTTGTAGGTGTGCTGGGGTCCACATGGGAGCAGGAGCTTTGTTCACAGCTATGTTGTGGATGGCACCTTCCTCATCTCCTGCTGGGTTTTCCCTGCTGTGTGGTCCAATTCTTTGGACCACACCAGGATTATTCTGTATTTACTCTGCTTTGCCAGTCTTTACCTACAGGGATGCCATCAGGTATTGCACAGGAGCCTTAATCCTAGCTCAGTCCTTCACTTGGAGCTTGCATTTTATTTTCCATGACTCAGTTAATGGTGAGACCATCAGCACTTGACATGCCACCAGCAGCTGATGCTCCATGTGAGGAACCTCAAGCCGTATCACTCTTGTCTGTTCTTTCCAAGGCAAGGACACCCTGTGTAATATTTGTAAAGATAATAGCTTAACTGTTCAGTTTGGCATTTTAATTTAGCTGTTGTCCTTTTATACATCCTTTTTATACCCGAAAAGAGGCAGACAGACTGGCCACTACCTCAGAGACTTTGAAAGCAGTCATTTTGCAGAAGTTTTGCTCCATGATGGTTATATTTTCCCATAGGAAATAAACATTTTTGGCTTGGTCCTGAGGAGAATGCAATGCTCACACCAGAACAGCTGCTGCAGGAGCACCATCGCAGAGGAGGACATAGAGACCATCACAGCTACAAGCATCTGAAAGGTCTGTGCCAAATGTCTGTGTTGTACATGTTCTTTATCCCACTGTTTGAAGGACTGTGAAACACAGAAATGACTGATGTGTGTGGGCACCAAGAGTATGTCTCCTGAAGGGAGTGGAGCAAAAGGTTCACCATGGGCATTATAGAACTTGGCCAGGAGGAAGACATCTTCCTGCAATGCTCCAATGTCTGCTTAGGGCACTGCCATGTGTGGAGTAAAGTTCTAGGTTGGCATTTCTTTCCAGTTCAAAGAAGTCTTAGACAGAATTAGTGCACTTTTCTCAGCTCTGGATGTGACCTTTGGGAGAGTGGAGAGAGGGAGATGTTCCACCTCTTCCCTTTTAACCACCTGGATGCCAGTGAGGGCTTAAATTCCTGGCTAAAGTGATGTGCAAGGAAAGAATAGAGAGCAACCACTACGTCTGGCTGTGCTCCATCAAGAGAGGAGGATGGGGAAGGAGAGGATGTTTCAATCCTTGACTTGTATTTATTTCAGCACTAAAAGAAAATGAATTTTTAAATCCTGATGCTGAAGCACCTATTAAAAAGAGCACTGTCCTATGGCAGGAGGGTGTCTGGGAGGGAGGGCTTTTTGGCTTAACCCAGCTGATTTTTTTAAACTTGTATTTTACAGCAAATGAACTCACTGCCTTTCTTTAAAGGTCACTTCTCTTTTTTTATAACTACTATGCTGGGAAAATGCTTTTAAGTTTCATCTACTTTGTGTGTGTGCATTTTCTAAGCCTTGGGTTTGTTTCTGATTGGAAAATGGTCTTGGATCATCTGTGAGATGGAAATTTTATTTTATTTATCAGGTGCATGAGAGAAAGAAGGGAGGTTTTTAACTCTTTAGGCTCTTTTTTACTGGATGCTCAGCACCATGTCTCAAACTGTGAACCACATCCTACCTGCTGCACTTTTTCTTCCCCCTATGCTCTGCCAGCATCTCTTCAGAGGCCCTGAAGCTCCTGTCTCATCTCCTTGTGGTTCTGTCTTGATGCACAGAAGGGGTTAAATGGGTTCTCTCAATTCTTAACTTGATTGCTAGGGAGCTGTTATTTCCTCCTCTTGGCACTGGCACTGCCACCAGCTCCAGAAGGAGAGGCTGTTTTTCCTGCAGCACCCTCCATGGTTGGTTAGGTCTGGAGTTATCCAGGAGACACAGACATTGTCACATCCTGTGCTCCTGACTATCATCAGTCCATAGCCTGTGGATGTTCACAGGCAAAGTAAAGCTTTCAAAACATTTATAACAAACCCAAAATGTTATTACGTCCTTCTACACCTCAATATCTCTCTTTAGCAAAAGCTCTGGGCTGATAAATAAGACTGAGAGGGGAACGATCACGTAGGGATGTACCAACTCAGTTTGCAACCTTAAATCCTCATTAGGGATTAGCTCTCTGGCCTGATAGATTACTAATAGACAAACAGATTTTCAAAGAGTGCCCAAGTGAGCTCGTGGTATCCAGACTTTGTCCATACTCAGCCAAACCCTGAAGCACTAATTCTGATGAGTTTTAGGTGGCTCAGGAAGAAGCACAGCAGGACAAAAGCCCACATTAAATACATCAGTTATTACTCTTCCTCCCAGGAGACCACCAGTTCCTCCAAACCCATTTGCTTCATGCCCCAAACCATTTGCTTTGCCAGAGCTCATGGCTAGGCTAAGCACTGCTCCTCTCTGTTGCTCCTGATGTTCCTCATGCTTTTGTACAGAGTTCCCTTACAAGAAGCTGTAGCAAGTGATTTCCCTGAACATATTAGACAGATCCTATTTTTATTGATTACAAAGCGGCACCAGCTCAAAATGGCGTTCCCATGACACTCCATATGCAAGGATGTCACAGAACTCTTTTATATTTATCAACTTCCATCCTCAAACTAGTTAGATTTTTGCTTCATTAATCACATTAAAAGGCTGTTCCTGAGCGTCATGCCTCTGATGGTTAGAATTACACTTCTGATTTCCATCTTAATCTATTCATAGCCACTTGATTCCAGTCACCACATAGTAATACTAGAAATATAATGATATTTAACAATCTGTCTGGTCTGAGGACAGAGAAACATGGCAAAAGTCCCTACTTTTATTGTTAACTAAGCATAGGATGGTGTATCTTACTAATAGGAATATGCATTTCAAGAGCAGATGAGCAGCCAGTATACATGTTAACTTACTGAAATCAGAACACTTCTCAGACAGTAAGGTCAGGTATAATCTGTAGCCCAATGGAAACAGAAAATGCTGCAGTTAAACCCTGCTCTTTCAGAGGGTCTGGCTTTCCTGTGCAGTCTCAGCTCTCTCTGCTAGCTGGTGAGTGCTCAGGCTCTGGACTGTGTCCTAGCTGAGCCAAGCCTCCTGCCATCTCTTTAGGGCACTCCCATCTCCAAGGCACTAAATTTCCATCCTATCACTATTCTCCATAGCATAAATAGAAATCAGAAAACCACTCACTTCATCCAGAGGTATCTGGACCTTTATCTGCTGAGTGGTTTGCCCTCGAGAGGCCCGAAGTTGCCACAGGTGAGGCTTCTTTATTCATAAGCTTATAAGACTAGATCAGCTCTTATGCTCTGGATTATACAGCAGTAAAATCCATCTTCCTTGCAGAATAAAGTTCATGTTAAAGCCAAATTCCAGATGCACAGAAGCTCCTTCTGTTGTCTCCAGGAGATACTGTCTGTCCCAGCAACTTGAAAGCTCTGGACAACTCCTTAAACCAGGGTTGGATCTGGCACAGCTCATGGTGCTGGAGCAAGCTGGAAGCTGGTGTTGCCCAGCAAGAGTTGGTGATGGCCAGGCACCAGTTCATCTGGATGTGGAAGAAAGCATCACTGCATCCATGTTCCCTTTGTTGTGATGATGTACCAGCAAAGACTTCCTCTGTGCATGATTTCTGAGGCGTATGATCTTCACAGAGAAATACTGGCCCTTTGCTCTGCTGGCAGTAGCCATCTCTGCTGCTTGGCCACATCTCTTTGCAGAGCTGAGTGAGGTGGCTGAGCTGCAGCTTGGGACATGCATATGCCCTTGAGCCATTTCAGAGGCCTGGGGAGCACACAAAGGCTGAAGGTAGCTGCTGTGCTGTATGACCATGCTGCAGGTTGCAGAGGCTCAAGAAACCCATTTTGTTCCCAAGGATTGCCTTAGCACCATCACTGATGCTTAAAACCTTTCCTGCTTTGCGTCCTCTTAGCCAGCTGGCTTCCCACCTACCCAGCGTTCTGTTGACGTGTTTGTCATGGTCATGGGCTCTCCATCTCCCTTTTGGCTTGTCATCCGTGCACGGGAGGAAGCAGGGAATGGCTGCCAGGGCCAAGAGTGCAGCCAGCACCCAGGCAGGCACTGGGAAGTGTTTGAGGCCAGGCTGGACAGGGCTTGGAGCAACCTGGTCTAGTGGAAGGTGTCCCTGCCTGTGACAGAAGGTTGGAACTGGATGAGCTTTAAGGTCTCTTCCAACCCAAACCATTCTGTGATTCTATGACTGCTACCCACCTCCCTACAGGCCCCTGGGTGGGAGCAGTGCCTCCCAGGGTGTCACACACAGCCAAGAGCTTATCTCCATTGCTGGCAATACCATCGTCACCTGCCCCGCAGGCATGAGTCTTAAAGCTGGCACTCTACTGCTGGAGAGGCTGGAGCATCTCTCACACACTGCATTTTTCCCCTTGGCATGTGAACACATCTATAATGTGGCAGATGCTTCTTTTACATTTGATAACAAGAGACATCAAAAGATATATACTGATTTATTGCCTGCAGAACTGCACTCTGTAATATGGCTGTAAGATCCCACTGAATCTGCAAAGTCAATAGCTCCATCCCTTTGCAATGAGCAAATGGAGAAGGCTGTGAATTAATAACTTCCCTGACCTCCAGCCTCCGTGAGGCCGAACAGCTGATGGAGGAGTTAATCCAATAATCCATTTTGGCATCTGGAAGGTGGCATGCTCCCTGCCAGAGCCTGGACCTACAAACAAAATGAAGAGAAGGAAAAGCAAACACATCCTAGGGCTGGGGAGGGAAAACAGGGAGGAGAAGGAAAGATCTCATCCTGACAAAGACAGCGGCAGGCGCATTTACAGGCTGTGGCTGCACTGTGCCTTCATCTTGCAGAAGAGGTTTGGGGCTTTATTTGTTCCACCAGGTTGAGCTGGGCTTTGTGAACACTCACTGCTGGGCTTTTTTGCTTTGCTCCGTGCCCAGGGGAATCTAAAGCTTCTTGCGGTGACCTCAGCCTGAATTGCTTCTCGCCTCCGCAGAGAAGTCCCTGACCTTTTCCTGCCAGCTCAGCCAAGGGCATTGCGAAGCTCCTGCCTGTCCTGGGACCTCCAAGTGTTTCAGCAGCCATAACTGCTGCTGATCTGGGAATTCTGCTTTCATATGCTATTCCCAGTCACTTTATTACTTTACCAGACTTTAACTAATCAGCTTGAAATTTCCTCTGTAACGTTCAAATTAAAAAGAAGGAAAAAAAAAGGAAAGGAATGAAACTGGCTAAAATATTCCAGCTGCTCAAAAAAGAGGTATTAAAACCCACATTATATTCCTCATCTTAAAAGCAAGGCAATGGTTTGCTTTGCTGTGAACATCAGTAGTCCAGCTTTCAAATCCCAATGTGAGGCCCAGAGGGGGTCAGGGATTTGCTGTTCTCTCCCTGTGGAGTTTGCCTGTGGTGGCACAGAGCTGCTCCAGACAGCTCTGCACCAGGCTGGAGCACTCCCCATAGGCACCAGTCGATTTTGCGCTTTCAAGTTGCACCCTTGAGACAAGCCATTGTTGGGACATGAATAGACACCACTCCCACTGAATGTTAAAGCATTTGGAGGTAGGAAAACCACCTTTTGGGGTGACTTCCAGCGGGATGCTTGGAAAACTGCTATCACCTCTTCATAAAGCCATCTGCTGAGCGTGCACAAACGTGAGCTGGTGAATTCAATATCATAGAGTTTATTAAAAAACCAGTCAGGATATGGAGTTGGACAGGAGCTGTTGGCAGTGTGCATGGACTTGTGGTAGCAGACAGAGCCCAGGTGCTTGAAGGAAGAGCCACTCCATGTGCTGGGCATCAACTTGTATTATTTTCCTTTTGGATTACAGGACTCTTTAATTAAAGGGTCTGACTTCATAATCCAATCAATCTTGATAAATAACAACTCTCTTTTGCAGATAAAGTTGTAGGCTTATCACTGCCCAACAGCCATATTTTAAAGCCCATCCATAAAATTACACAGCAAATCCGCTTACGTAGCATCTGGTGGCCACAGCTGTGTGCAGGCAGAGCTCTGCACTTGTGCTGACAGCGGCATTTCAGTGACACTGTGCCATCCTGGGCATCAGTCCTACTCAGCTCTTCTCCTGTTACCATCATAACAAACTTACTGCTTCTTCAGCAGCATTATATTCATCTCATTCATCCCACGAAACCTCTAGCTTGGTGTTGTAATTATAAGGGGGAGGTTACAGTGCTGGAGGATGTAATGTAATGCAATTCATTAGTAGACTATTTTACCCATTCTTCACCTTTCCCTGCCAAGTAGCTTTGTTCTAAGAAGGGTATCAAACAACCATTTCATTGTGATTTAATTGAACAGTTACTTGTGCCACACAGACATCAAGGAATGGTTACGGGAATGCTTTTCAGGGATCAGTGGAAAATGCTGCATGCTGGATTAGCATCTGTATCTGTAAGGGATGAATTGTGCCAGTCCTACCTTTAATGCCTTGTTGTTTGCATGAGCCTTGCTGCACTCAGTCTCCATCCAGTATATGGAAAAGCTTAGAGCCTGCTGTAAAAGCAGCACAGGGGGATGCAACACTCTTTCCTTGGGCTGATTTGGGTTAGTGGGTGCAGAGGAGAGCTCAGGGGGAGAGCCACAGTGCTGAGAGGGGCTCTGAAACAGTTTACCCAACGTAATACAAAGAGCTTACAACTGATCCCAGACCTTGTTTCCACTCTGGTATAAGAGCAAGCCTTGCAAAACTGCATTTTCTCAGACAGCTTTGTACTGAATTTGGCAGAGATGAAAGCAAAGGCAAGTCTTGGTAGGCAGCAAGTCTCAAGCGCGGCAGGGCAGAGTATGAAACTCCAGAGAGTATCCACAGAGCTGAGACCAAAAGCTTGTGCAGACCTGTCTAAGCTAAACTTGTCCCCAGATAGCATCACTGTCTCATTTCCTGGAATGTATTACCTCGACAGAGCTGACAAAAATAAACAGAGGAAAAAAGACCATTCTGTAATGCAATCAAACCTCAATTGCCCATTTGTTTTTGTCCTTTAAAAGAGCTAATAACGTTGTAATTGGTGGAGATATCTCCAGGGCTCCATAAGTGAAAGCAAGGAAGAGATTTTCTCACCATGAACTAGAGGCATATTTTTCAGAAGAAGAGGGAGGTATTACCCAAATGAAAGGAATCCATATAGATTCCTACCTGATATCCAAACCAGTGACACCTTGTTCCTTTGAGTGTTGGCTTTTAATGGCTCAGAGATTTTGGTGTGATTGTGGTAGAAAAGCATCCCTGGAATTTGCTTCTTGGCAAGGAAGGATTCAAATTCACTAGAGTGTACTGAGGGTCAAAAATATGTGGAGAAGAGTTCTCCATTATGGCTGTTCTTGCTCACCTGATAGCTAGCTTTGCTCCATGACACACTGACGTGGCAAGCACTGCTTTTATGTCCCGAACTGGTTAAGAGAAGAGCCAACAAAGTGGAGAACATTCAATTTAAAGCATATTTTGTCTTAAAATAATATCCCTGAGCTTCCTTGTCTCCCTGCTCCTGTCATCAAATTTGCATTCAAATTCAGCTGGTTTAATAAGCAGCCATTGTCACCCAAAAGGTGCACACAATTTTGGGCCACAAACAGCAAAATTGCTTTCATCTTTCACAAAATGCCCAAAGCAGACTCTGATTATTCTGTTCATTTTCAGATACCTGTTCAAGGCCAGGTTGGATGGGGCTTGGAGCAGCCTGCTCCAGTGGAAGGTGTCCCCGCCAATGGCAGGGGATTGGAACCGGCTGAGCTTTAAGGTCCCTTCCAACCCAAACCAGTCTGGGATTCTGTGATTTACTGAGCGTTATTTTATTTGTCACATCTGTAGCTGGGGTCCAGAAGATACAGAAACACCCTGAAAACTGGTCCTAAAGTATTGTTTGGAGTCTGACTTGGTGCTTCTTTTGGCTCTTCCAGGCTGAAGGACTCCAAAGGGGGTAGACAACATGCTGTAGATGCATGGGCAGCGATCTGAGAGTCAAAGGTAGGTGCCCAAACCACAGCAAGTGTCTCTGAATCTTAAAAGCATTTCACAAAATCACAGCCTAAAATTGAGGAGGGCTTAAATAATCCACCAAATGTGTCTGTAAAGCCCTTCTGGAGCTTACTTTGCCTGGTTGTGGGTGTCCTTGTGGGCAGTGTTGTATCAGCTCCTTGGCAGCACCAGTGGGCTCGCACTGCTGGGTGCTGGTGTCCATAGCATGCATGTCCACGCTGCAGAGTCCAAGAGGATGCTCTGATCTTTCAAGGAGAAAAGTGGGAATGCAAAGGGCCAACTCTCCAGGCTCTGCCTGAGCCCTCCTCTACTTCATAGCCTTGCAGTGCCAGTGTCAGGAAGACCCCAAGGTACATGGAAAGCAAAAACTTGTAGTCCTCCATTATCTTGCACATTATTTAGAGCCTGATCTATTCTTCTTTTATCCTTTGCAAAGTACTTCTGGTTTGTTCAGGATCCAGGAGCTATAGAACAGTAAATTATCATTTTATTGAAGTGATTGGCTTCATCCTAAAGCTGGTTCTTAAAGAACAGACTTTAAAGGTTAAACTGTGTGCCAGGGTAATATGTACATCACATTCCTGGTTGCCTTTTGTGTTTAAAAATCGACAGTTTCCATCTGTGAAAAGAGGAATTTAGACATGCTGATACTCTGACATTTAAATGTGAGCAGTGGAAGATAAACACAGTCTGACATAAAGTAAATGGGGTGATATTAGGGAAAGTTAAATTTCAGATATTCATGCTCCTGCCTTTACCTGCTGGGGTCCTGTGCACCAGAAGGAGCATTTACCACGCATTAACACTGTCATGTCTCTGCATTTGTTATAGCAGGTCAGCCCAACATGGCCATGAATGGGATCTTTTCAAAGCTAAGTGCCAGTGTTGGCTGTAAACTTGTTCAAAACCTTTTCTGGCTAGTGCTGAGTCTCACATCCCTACTTTGCAGCTAGCAAAGCTGGGCTCAGAAGGGATTTAGGGTGCAGGTCTCTGCCACAATGTCAGATGCAGATGATTTTACAGTAGTTCTGAATGTGTGAAGAGTGAGAAGAGCAACTTTTAGCATGAAGCCTCCCTGCTGCAGCCTGTGCCTGTACCTGCAACCCAAGCAGGTCTCTGTCTAGACAGCCACCCGCTGTGCCATTCCGCAGCCACATGAAAGCACAGGTCTGAGTGGCGGTGAATAAATACCTTAGTGGGCTGGCTGTGATGGGCTGTGGGAATAAGTAAGGTCTGTAGTGACAGGTAGTATCTTTTCTCCTTAAAAAGAGGAGATTCCTTCACTAGCTATAGCAATTTCTGTAGTAAATAGTATTATTACAAGTGAAATGAAAGCACAAAAAGATGTAAAATGTGCTAAAAATGGTGAGCTAGTGAAAGCGAACAGTGGTAAGGGGATAGCTAAATATAACATCCCTTTGGAGCAGTCCCAATCTGATCTGATTTTGGTGTTGACACCATCTTGTACCCAGGTGACCTTGAACTAACCCAGGAAAATTTGCATTTATGACTAGTTCTTAAATCTCTGGCCCCTTCAGTAACCTGATCCAACCCAACTGTGTGTGATGGAACAGCTCTTTGGGATCTTGTCTGCCTCTTTCTCTCTTGGAAGCCCCAGGGGTGTGTAGGCAGGTTAAATAATGCAAAAGCAGCTGTAATTATGCTGAGCAGTTTCTCTGGAAACAGTTGAAAAATATTAGCACATCATTCTTGGTTTTGTTCTTTTTTTCCCCCCTTTTTTCCCTGGCCTCTGTTATAAGGGGTCTAAAGCAAATCTAATGGCTTAATGAGATCTATGACAACATGCGACATGAAAGAGATTTTTAGTGACTTCCATTACCCAAACTCAATTAGAGGAGAGTAATCAGCAAGTCCCCCTGTTGTTAGAAGTGCAGAATGAAACCTTGGTGAGATGGGAGAGATGCAAAAAGAGAGATTTGTGGCAAAGCAAGCACAGAGATCCTCACTGTACCCCCCAAAGCACCCAATGAATGCTGAAACATGTAGATTACAACATTAGCCACCTCTCTCTGCTGTTTCCTTGCTTTAAGATGGGTAATTAAACATAAATAGTCTCTCAATCTATGCTTTAAAAACCCATTAATTTAATGTTAGATAAAGTCCTTTGTTTCCTTGTTTCTTGGGAGGGGGAGGAAAGGAAATCTCTGAAATCTAGGTCTGCTGTGGCTGGTTCACACACATAGCACTGGTCCCAGGCTTAGTGCTTGGAAGGAAGGCAGGAGGTCAGGTTGTTACATACTCCTCCCTTTCTGATTTCACCAGTGTTACCCACTGCAAGCTGCTGAAACCAAAACACATGATTATTTATCCAGCTGAAGCCCTGAGCATGCATGTTGCAGCAGGTGAGGGCACAGAAAACCCCCACAGATCTGCAGAAAGTGGTGTCACAAGCATTTCTATGGCAGGTCTAGAAGCAAGCAGCTCAAGAGGGTGAGCTTTAACCCATCTCTGCCTCTCTTCCTCCTCTACTCTTGTGTCTCTAGTGCCTATTTGTGTAACATGCACTGAATAATAACAGGTAGGCAAACCATGTACCTAAAGCTCAGGTGATCTCTAAGACAACCATTGCCAGCAGTTCTGAGGCCCCAGTGGCTGGCCAGTTTTGCCCACCACTTCTCCAGTGTCTCGTGTCAAAGGGCTTCTCATATCAAATCAAGCAAGGGGCTTTCAGGAGCTGGTTTCCATCCTTCTTCCTCTCCTCTCCCTCTGGGCTGTGCCCAGCCTGCAGGATGATGCTCTCCTGGCCTGTATCGCTTTTAACTCTTCTCTGTTAGGCAAGGCAGGGATGGAGGCTCTGTGTCCCCCTCTTTCCAGTCTATCCCCACTGGTGTGGGTGAGCTGCCTGCCAGCTCCTGTGCTCCAGTTTCATCTCTGCTCTCACAGATGTACAGCAGCCTCTTGGACAGTGCACGTCTCACCATTGCTTTGTTTGGCTGTGTGGTGGCTGGAGCTGTGCCTGCTCAGCTGCATGCTGGCCTCACATCCAGCTCTGGCGTAGCAGGCAGCCTGCCTGGCCTGGCCTGTTTTAACTATTGTTAACTTGTGTCATCTCCATCTTTCCTCTGCTGGATTTTAGCAGACAACCCCCTCTGGAGAAGCAGCCAGCACTTGGCTTTCCTGCCCATCAATCCTTCTAGCAGGTTTCTCTCCTGTCTTGTGCTGTGATCGCACAATACAAGAAGGATTCCCATTTGTTCCCTGTCTTTACATCTGACTCAGATGTCTCAGTTCCTTGTGAGCACCTGGGGAAGGCATCAAACCCGTACCTCCTCCACACCCATTTCAATGCTGTTGCCTGCTATGGAGCACAATTCCAAAAACAGGGCTGCTCCTAGGGTTCTGGGAATGCCAGTGTCAGGCTGTATGACAGGGGAAGGACTGAGGGTCATTAGAGGGGTTGGTCAGTGCATGGGGGCACACAACAGCCAGAGACCCTATTTGCATGGCAGGCAAGAGCCCACATTACCAGGCTGCAGGATCTGTGCTTTCCCACAGCAGACTTCCCAGGCAGCCCCTTGTCCTGCATCCTCTGCTTCACCAGGCACTGAGAGAGCTGTGCAAGAGCAAGAGAGAGGCACCATGACAGGGAATGGTACTGGGGGACATCCCCTCCTCTGCCTGTGAAACTGGAGAGCTGAGTTTCAGTAGGATGGTTTCATTCATTAGACACTCTGAACTGTTTTCTGTCTGATCATAGCTGGACACTGGTGCTTGGCCAGACAGTGCTGTCTCCAGTTTGTCTCTGGCACACCTCTCTCATAAATCTAATTCTCTTGGCAGATGAAGAGCAATACACTACTGCTAACAAAGGTAACCAGGTGAAGTACTTTGCAGGGACATACAAGTGAATGAATTCCCCCAAGCAGTGATGGTTATATACACTGGCCCACACTCACACATACTAGAGTTTTACTCATGTTCAAAGATAATGTCCAGTAGTAAAATGCTTTCATGTCTGTGACATAAATTCTTCTAGTGGGAACATATCTGTCACTGTCAGACAGCTTTGCTGGCTTCTGCAGGATTGGCTCTAGCACTTTCCCAACTGGGAATGAATAGGGATCAATTTAAACGTGTCACAGCTTGGATGGTTGTACTGTGCCTACAGTAGGTAGTAG
>JANHGB010024266.1:0-15174 GCA_026283785.1 Coracopsis vasa | reverse complement strand
ATACACCACAAACTGTTCAAGGCTGAATTCCTCTTCCTCTGCCAAGGGGCCCACAGACCCGCTGTGGTTTCCCACACTTTACCTTTGATTTGTCCTTCCAAGCGCAGTGTTATCATGTATCCATGAAAATAACAAAAAATGAATACTATAGAAAATCAATTTCTGGAAAAAAAAATATTTTCAGTTACTGTTTGGAGCATGGAATTTCACTGGTTCCAAGGGTTCTTTACTGGAATCCTCCATAATATCATATTCAACTTTGGCACTCAACGAATTCAGGCAGTTATACTAGAAACAATAAACCTGAGAAACAGGTTCTGATTAAAAGTTTAGGAGTAGCTTCTGTTTCTTTGTGAGCTTAGGGAAGTTGCTTTCAGCCTCAGTTTATGCATCTGTGAAATGGGCTTTTATTGTTAACCTCACTAGGATGGGGATTTATTACTGTTTGTGAAGTTTGATAGTCTCTGCCATATAATACATTCTAAGTGGCAGAGAGTAGCTCTTGAACTAGAAAGTAAAGATACTTAGTACATACCTCAGTAAAATTTACAATTTGGGAAATTCTCTTCTTATGCTGAAAATATTTCCTTTCTTCCTCCCCACTGGACAACTGTGTACAACACAAAAAACGTTTGTGTCTTATTATTCTACCAGGCATTATTGAACTATAAAAAATTCTCATCTCACACATTTTAGTAGACTATGAAAGAAAAATTACTTAAACCTGTTCAAGCTGTTGCATTCCTAGCAACTGAAGTTAAGGAATCGCCCTCACACTGGCAAATAGCCAAAACCAGATGATATGAAGGTTATAGTGTTAGGGACCATGTTGCCAAATATACATATATACACTTATAAGTTTTTAATGAAATCCTAACCAGTTTTTTCTTTTTAATCTTTGTTCTTAACAATGTAAATAGAAATTGAAACCTTAGAAGTGTGAATCATGCCTACTCCTTATTGATTTTATATACACACCAGACAGAATGAGCCTGTTGTCTGAGAAATAACTGAAACTGGGATTATATTGTTATGGGGACTGAGTAAAAAGGTTTGAGAAGAAACTGTTTAGTTCTAGTGTGTGCTTTCTCCCCAGCGGGGTTCCAGGTATTTGTAGGATCACAGAATCACAGAATGGATTGGATTGGAAAGGACATTAAAGCTAATCTAGATCCAACCCCCTGCCATGGGCAGGGACAATTTCCACTAGACAAGGTTGCTCCAAGTTGCGTCCAACCAGGCCTTGAACACTTCCAGGGATGGGACATCCAGCAGCTTCTCTGGGCAACCTGCGCCAGTGGTTCAACACCCTCAGAGTAAAGAATTTCTTCCTGATATCTAATCTAAATTTACCCTGCTTCAGTTTAAAACTATTCCACCTTCTGCTATCCTTACATATCCTTGTAAAAAGTTCCTGTTCAGCTTTCTTGTAGGTCTCCTTTAGGTATAGGAAGGCTATTCTAAGGTGTCCTCTGAGCGTTCTCTTCTCCAGGCTGAACAACACCAACTGTCTCAGCCTGTCTTCACAGGAGAGGTGCTCTGGCCCTCTGATCTGAAGATGTCCAATTTTATCACTCTCATCTCTTTCTTTTTATTATTATTGTTTCTTTTTAAGCTGTGAATGAGCAGTTACTTACTTACTGTCATAAACTCTATCGCTCTTCTGCTATAGGATCCTGCATTCATAAGTATGGTAATTTTCTTCTTGAAACTGTCATCTAGTCTAGTCATGTACTATAGTGAATGAAATAAAATGTTACAAAAGCTAATAGCCAATATACCATGCAAGTCATCCAGCTAAGAAACTGTTTAAAATATATCTTATTGTGTACTCAATATGTATAAAACATGTTTATAACTGAATATGCATTTTTAATTTAAATGTTGACAACATCAAAATATCTATATTAAATTAGCTAGAAAAATATAAATATCGATGGAGATTTATGCAGGGGATATTTCCATATTAAAGGAAATATTTCTTTTGTTAAGAGGCTATTTGCATTCATGAGCACTGAAAATTAAGAAGGAATAAGTTTTGTTTCTGTGCAGACTTGCTAACTAATGTTGGTTTAGCTCTCCCAAATGGTAGGATGTGTAAGTATTTAAAATATTGATGCAAACAAATTTTGAGATGTTAGTCTTGTATTTATCCTTGCATATAGCTTCATACTTCTCTGTCATACCCTGATGTCATGTAGAATTCCTGGTGTCTCCAATGCTGAATTTTAAGTTTTATCAGAGGAAGGATAGCAAAATCCATTTATCTTCAGAAAGGGAGATTTTTCAATAAGCACTTACTGACATATAGCAGGGTTTGGGGTTTTTTTCTTCTTGAGCAGGTAAAGGATGGAGGAACTTAAGGAGAGCAAATTACTTTTAGAGGTGCCCTTTAGAATACTATTGGCCACTGAGCAGGCTGCCTTACTTGATGCTTAAGGAGGTTAAAATTACGATAAGTAGATGCTTTGTTGTTTTTCAATATTTTTACAGTGAAACTTATGGAGCCACTGCAATTCATTTGCAATAGTTTTTTCCTTAGAGAATGCATACTGTTGGATCTC
The DNA here is from genome assembly GCA_026283785.1 of Coracopsis vasa. Taxonomy (NCBI): domain Eukaryota; kingdom Metazoa; phylum Chordata; class Aves; order Psittaciformes; family Psittacidae; genus Coracopsis; species Coracopsis vasa. The sequence continues at coordinate 12,610 of JANHGB010024266.1, read as the reverse complement.
ATGGCTTTAACAAAAATTACAGGGGAACTGAATACTTAACACAAGCTTCCTTTGTACAGGTTGATAAGTTGACACTGTGTTTGGATATGGTTATATTTTCTTTTCCAAAACAATTGTAGCAGATGCTTTGATTCCTTTCTGTTGTAAAAACACCTTTCTCTCATTGCACTGTTCCTAGGTTGTGCAGGTTCTTTCTGATTAAGCAGCACACACAAAAATCTTTGCTGATTTTTTTTTCAAACAAGATTTTATTACCTGAAAAAACAAAAGGCCGCACTTTTTTCTTACCTCCTGTAGTACAGTGAAGTTAAGGAGAAGAAATATAAAAATCAGGTGACATTGTAATGAAGGCCACAAAATCTAGCTGCACAGTCTGAATCCTTCATGGGGCAGAGGCCCTTTAGAGCAGTTCTGTGTGAGAAGCACACAAAACTGATTGCAATGTTTTCAAGTTCAGAAAATATCTGCACAAAATAAAAGTAGTAAAAAAAAAAGGTATTCAACAAACCAGGAAGATAGAAAATGTGGAAAGTAGGTAGAGGTATACAGGGCAGTATTGCTGCTTCCTGATGTGCACATTTTGATTGAAGCATGCTCTTGTAGCGGAATGAGACTCTATATTTCCCTTTAAATATTTGCAATAATTCTGATTTTTAATAAATAATATTACTAATCCACACTCCTTCTCATTGCTTATGATTAGCACTTGCATTGCACATCATGGCTGCTCTTAACACTTACAAGGCCCTGATATATAGCTAAATATTTCTGACTCCATCTGGTACAAAGAGAAGTGACACAGAAGGGCTCCCCAGCCAGTTTATTGCAATTTAATGTAAATCTGTTATAATGCAGACGAAGTGCAGTAGCTTCCATGAATTCTGAAAGCTGTGATTGGGTTGTGGCTGCTGTGCTGCCCTCTAAAGATTTCCTGGGTTTAATTTTACATTGCACAGCCATTAGCTGACTAAAATTTCTCACTGAATTGTGGTGCCACAGTGCTATTCTTCTTCATCATCCTCTTCCATTTCTCTTCAGAGTGACCTCATTCACGCAAGTTTTCCATCTCAGTCTTTCACTGCTTCTATCTTATGAATTGCAGGCTCCTGATACATCAAAACAGATAAAGCCATTCAATTGACCCCTTTAATGTACTATCTGCTTAACCATTGTGTGTGGGAATAAAGTAATCCCAGTGATTCTCACTGTTTCTGTGTTCAGAAACTGAAGCAAAGCATGGCAGCAGTGCCCTTAGGCCTTGGGCATGGGCACATAGGCCTTGTGCGCACGTGTTCAGCAAAATTTTGCCTACATCTTTCTCAATATGTTTGCTGGGTAAATATCATTGTTTCTTTTGTTCAACATGTTGAATTTTAGTTTCTGTAGACTCTCGAACCTCCAGGCAAAGAACAGATTCATCTTATATGGCTGCAATCAGAGCTTGCCTTTCACCCCTTCATCATCATTGTAGCTCAGTGATTTTATTGCCACCGTGTACAGAATTGCTCTTAAATGTACATTCTGCAGATTCCTGTTGGTTGGTTCTATTTATAGGAGGAATTGGGGTGATCAGATTCTGTCATCCTGCATTAAGTGTTACTATATAGATATGTAGGCCCTTAGGCCAACAATTCACCCTCCCCTCTATTTTCTATATATTTTAGTGTTTAGAGGGATAGAATTACATTCAGTAAGGTGATTAAACTGTGGCAAGTTATGTAAATCTAGAATGTAATTAAAGTACAGTAAAAACACCTGTAAATGATCACTGTTCCATTCCCTCAGGGAGAATTTAAAAGTAACCTTAATGATAAAATATCATACTTAGAATCTTTACATATGCAAACTAACATGTTTTGTCCTTGAGTAATTTTTCTGGAAGTAATTGACTACAGTATTTAGAAAATATCTAAAAATGAGAGGGACATCATATCTCTTAGAAGTTTTCCTCCCGCAAACTGGGGAGTTACCCTGGGAAAAAGTTGGTATCTTACTGTGGTTATATTCACCAGTGCAACCAATTGGATTGGTTAGAGGTGGAAAGCAAAGGCTAGTTACACCCAGGCTTCAGATCTGTTGCATTATTAACAGTGGAGGTCAACTTGTCCAAGATAGCAATACTTCAGTTTGTAAATTCATGAACCTGGAATAAGGCAGAATGTTGTACTGGTTTCACTAACCATTTAGTCTACAATATGAAAGGTTATAGTATGTGTTCTGTTGCACAGGAATTCTATTGCACAATAAATACAATCTGTAGTGATCTTCTTCACATTAAACTCTGTGTGGTGTGGCTGCAGATGGCATTTTCACATTGTGTATTTGTCCTGTGTCTAGACCACTGATGATTTGGAATGGAGACTTTGGTGTGGATGTTTACATGAAATCTTCATTCCAAATACAAATAAAATATAAAATTGATAGATGGGTTTTGAAACTTAAAAAAAAAAAAAAAAGCTGATTTTCTTTTTTTTAATGAAAATGGATTAATTTCCAACCAGTTCTAAAAGATACTCAAAAAATCTCTGAAATGCAAATTGAAACAAAATGATCCAGTCACCTGTTGCCTTGTGCTCCTGCTGTAAGATGGCTACCATGAAAGTAGTTTCACATAAAGATTTCTAAAATGTTTTTCCTTCATCTTACAATAGAAAGTATGCATTTTTTATTAAAACCAATCCTTAATTTGAATAATTGTTTTTTCTTCTTTTTATTACAGCGAAAGTCCATTGTTGCTGTGAGTTTCATTGCTGCATTCCTCTGTCTGATCATTGTTCGTCTCTCAAATGAAGTAACTTTCCCTTTGATCCTGAACTGCTTTGGACAAACCAGTGTCAAATGGATACCATTTTCTAATGGCCAAAGGCAGCCTCTGAGAACTCATTATGGATATGTAAATGTGAAAACACAAGAGGTAAGCCCTGGTATCAAGAGCACAGTAAAATGGATGAGAAGATTTCTCTTTCTCTGATCTCATTTCTACCACCCTGCCTAGTGTAAGAACTTAAAGCAACCAATGTTTCTGAGCAAAGTGTCTGCTTTAAAGTGTGCTACCATTGAATATTTAAAATTTCTTCCATGTCTGCAGTGGAGAGAACAGTGAGCTAGCCTCAAAGTCGTGCTTGTTTGCAATGAAAACTGGTATTTATACAAGCAAGAGAATTTTTTAGATTGATTTCAAGCCTTCACTCCCTTTAACTCAAAAGGAGATTTTCCTCTGTGTGCTTGTAATAAAGTTCTATAAATGTTTAACTTTGTGTGGAAGACCCAAGAAATAAGTAGTTTATTTGTGTTTATATGTGCATGGAAGAGGAAAAGGGAATGATTTGTGAAATGAACGTATGTGAGTGTAGAAAATTTATAAAGCTAGACATTTACTGGATTTTTCTGAAACTGTTAGGTTAACACTTGGTGGCTATTCAAAAGTCAGATATGTATTTCCAGTCTGTATTTTACAAAGTCTTGGCCTGTATCTGATTTGCAATATACTTGCTTGTGTGATAAAATTAGATTTTACAGAGACTCCTGCTTTAAACTATCTTAGTTGGCAGAATACCTAATGACGTTGTTGTGTTTTGGTGATCGTAGTGCTTTTCCCCTAGACTCTTCCAATCTCTTTCTGCATACTCGTTATAACAAGTGCAAAATAAGGTAACAAAAATCAAGTCTTTCTAAAAGTTGTTTCTTATAGCACTGTCAGTCACAAGAAATACCATCAGACTCCCGCTTCCTGCTACTTATTTTTTGTTATAAAATCGTGATTATTATATTCATGAATAAAATTCATTCACATAACAGCTTTTATAGAGAATGAAAATAGTTTACCTCAGGATATTCAGTCCTAAAAGTGTATTGGACAAGTTAGTTGTTATTTTACCTTTAGAGTGTTAAGTACAAAAATCAGAATGAGAGACGGTATAATTTTTAGGAGGCAGCTTCTTTTAATCTTCTGTAGCTTTTGATTGTTGTCCATGTAAGTTGCAGCACTGAGTATATTGGGGACCAAAGTACAATATGTACAGAGCAGAAAACATACAAGCACCTAAAAGGAAATCTCTTTGAGGCAGGGTGTGAATCCTAGTCCTAGTGAAATGAATGGGAGCTGCTGTTGAGTTCAAAAGGACTAAGTCTCCCGCCAGCATATCTTAAGCAGAAAAGGACCAGCAACACACTAAAAATGAGAGGGCATTGTGTTCTCTATGTCCCTGTGTTATTGCCACAGAGGCAGGCACGGAATCTGAATGAGGTAGAGCTGCCATGGTCACTTGGTCACTATCAGTCTGAACTGATAAGTGGAGAGGAGAGGAGCATGCTAATCCATTTTTATTCACCATTGCCTTCATGAGAGGTTAGATTTAGCTTGTAGGATCCTTAATTCATTCTTAAATTTGATAACACGCTTGGAAGTTCTAACAGTAAATAGAAATGAATGTCCTGAAAGTCGGTGACCAGTATCGATTAGGAAGACATTCGTCTTAATTTAGCTTAGGTCACGAAGGACTCCTTACACTTAATAATTTTAATTGTTTTCCCCCTTGTATTTGCAGATTACATTCATATTTGCTAATTAAAATGGTAATGAAGAAACTGAACATGCCTTGCTAATTGTGAATGCACTATCTTTTGACTTAATTATTCCCTGTGTGAGGGAAGTTTCATTGTGCAGCCCATGTGAAAAGCTTTTACACCACTCATGTTCCTAACTCACACTCATAGCTTTCTCGGAATACAATTTTTGTAACACAGATTACTTTATAAAATAAGCTTTTGTATACTATTGGTATTAAAATGACCGGCAATTCTCAAACTGAGATTTGAGAATAAAACCATAGAGATTAAAACCACAGATGTCTCATTTCTGTGTAAATGGCAAATACATTGGATTTCTGTTCATTTCACAGAATTAAGATATTCTTTTCTATTTTCTTATGCAGCTATGGTATGTAAGATAACCTCATCCAGTCCATGATGTCAGGCTCCATCTCTTGTAACAGTCCTTCAGGGCTGGAGTGACGGTGTGTAGTGTGGAGTTGTTACCTGCTGATGCCACCTCTGAACTTGTCTGGGCACTGCGGAGCTCTTTTGGTTTCATCAAAGTTCATTCTTTGTTGGGGTGATGATCAGAGGGAAGCTGGCTTCAGTCAGTGGTGATCTGAGGACAGTACTGGGAGACTCCCACTGCTGCTGCTGGCTTTTCCCATGACTTTATTTTCTGCTGATGATCATGAGAGCACATGTTGTCTTTTCAAACTCCGGGGAGGCGGAGATCAGTATTTAGCTGCTCGAGAAGTCAACGGCGTATAATTGAGTTAATTGGCTGTTTTCACCCAACAGGAAATCTCCTTGAGGTACACACCAGACTTCCCCATCTTCCCACATTACCCACCACATACACCCAGCTCCCTGAGCAAAAGCAATCCCACGAGTGGGTTTGCTTTTACCTGAAGCAGGAATAACCCAGACTGTCTTCCTCAGCAGATTCTTTATGTGCACCAGAGGAACTTTATCGCCCTCTACAGTATGTAAAAGTTCTGATTGCATTGGTCCAGCCCTGTTGGCAGATCCCCTAGTGTTGACCAACCAGGTAGCTTTTGGTAAATGTGTATCTCAGTGTTTAAAAGTCCCACAACCCATTGCTCTGAGTGTAGTTTTTAGCAGCCCGTTGTGCTGTTTGATTTTCCCAGGGGATGGTGCATGATAGGTGATGTGATATATCCACTCAATGTAAGTTCTTTGGCTCAATTGTCTATAAGGTTGTTCTGGAAATGAGTCTCGTTGCCTGACTCAGCTCTTCCTGGGATGACATGTAGCCATAAGACTTGTTTCTCAAGGCCCAGCATAGTGTTCCGGGCAGTGACATGGGGCACAGCGCATGTTTCCAGCATTCTGGTGATAAATGTAAACCCCACGGGTTGAGATAAAAACAGTCCAATAATTAAAGTATAATATAAAAGTATTACTACTACTACTACTAATGGTAGGGGTTATAAAAATGGGAGAGAATATAAAACTAAAAGGGGAAAGGGAAAAACCCAATAAACAAAAGTGGTGCACAATACAATTACTCACCACCCGCTGACCGATACCCAGCCTGACATGAGCAGTGATCTGCGCCTTCTGGGTAACTCCCCCCAGTTTATATACTGGGCATGACGTGCTGTGGTACGGAATACCCCTTTGGCTAGTTTGGGTCAGGTGTCCTGTCTCTGCTTCCTCCTGGTTTCTTGTGCCCCTTCCTCACAGGCAGAGCATGAGACTGAAAAGTCCCTGATCAGGGTGAGCACAACTTAGCAACAACTAAAACATTGGTGTGTTATCAGCATTGTTCTCAGATTAAACCCAAAACACAGCACTGCACCTGCTACTAGGACGGAGAAGAAAATAACTGTTACAGCTGAAACCAGTACATAAGGAGAAGATCCAGTACAGCTAGTGCCCTAAACAAACATGGCAAGGCTTTTGCAAAATGGGGCACATGCCATCTCATCAATGGGCAAGGACCGAAAGGTGAGAAAACTATACCGTAATGAATTACCAGAAAATTATGTGATGGAAGGGAAGATAGGAGAGAAGGCTTTTAAAGACATGAATTTTGGCTTTCTGATTTCTCTTTTGGTGAGAGAATCTTTGCACACCTACTGAATGTGCTCATAGTCTTCCAAGAGTGTCTTTTGAAGCCTGTCATATCACTGGGTCATGGTCTGATAACTACCTCCTGTTTCTCAGCCACTTCCAATATCCTCCTCCTCCTTTTCTTCACATTTATTCTCTGTTTTCCTTTACCTGTTCTTCTTGGGCTTCACTCTGAAGTATGGCTGTATACAGCATGCCAAGGCTCTTGAATTCCAACTTCTCAGTGTACTTAAAAAGTACATATACAAGGTCAACAGGACAGAGTAATTAGAGTAATTTACCACCAACCCAGTCAGTCATCTGACATAATAGGGATGATAGAAAATGTAGATGAACTACTATTCTACCTTTCCTGTCCCTCCCTTGCAAATGTGTTTCCTGTGGGGAAAAAAAAACCCAACCCTAAGGCTTTAATCCATATGAAAAAAGTTGAAGTTAGGAGGAGCTGATTTCTTTTGGGGTAAGGCTGAGTAGGATGAAAGGATGATGGAAAATCAGTTACTTGGTGGTTAAAGGTAAAATGATCAATGATTTGTATTAAAGAAGATCGAGATATATGGTGATATGAACATCTGGGTTTATCTCAAGAAAAAAAACAGCGATGTGTATGTTATTAGGTATGATCAGAATTATGCAGTCATATTTCAAGGGTGTTGTGTATTTGACAGTATAGTACTATGGAATTTGTTTTATTAAAAAGTATGAAAAAGATTTAAGGTTACCATAACTAGATTTTATGGGAATACTTAATATAAAATGCAAAGAGAAACACAATCCCTAATTCGGGCTGTACATAATACAGGATTGTTGCTATGGTTTCCTTGATTTGTAGCTATAGCAACAGCTTTGGAAAAAATTACTTTATGTACAGTAAACATACTATATTTGAAGTATAAATAGATGTGGAGTGTTGTACTCTACTGGCCCATTATGTTTAGAAACATTCTAGTATGACTTTTGAGATATTTCTGAAATAGATGAATCTTTACCTAGAAAATTTCCATCCAATTTTTGCCCTTCCTTCCCTCAACAGAAGAAGATCCCTTGGTAGCCTTCTGCAATGGGATCTCTTTTCCCTTTTCCATGTCCAGGTCTGAAAGGACTCCATGAGATTTGCAAGAGACTATGGCTGCCTGTTTTGCAATATTGCTCTCTCATTCAAGTATATGAATTTTGACCTTTCAGTGAGAAGGAGGTGTATGGGCAAGATGACCTTTCAGTCCCTCATTTCCTGCACTTTGTACCGATGGATTTTTAGTGATAGGCTCCCTGAAATCCATCTTTATGAAATGTTATGCCTATCATGTGTTAGTTACTTTTATCCTATTCCTGGTATTTTCATAGAAAATATTACTTTGCTACAAGTCCACAGTAGTTACCTAACTGAAACCTATTGTCATTTGAGTAAACTTCACCCCTCACACCAAGCTGACGTGATGACTCTTCTTGTGTAACAGAAAAGGGCAAGCAGATAAAAAGAAGCAGGTATTGAAAATAAAACCTTTCTCCTTTCTTTCTTACCACTCCTACTCTACAAAGACTTCTGGCAAAATTAATGAACATCGTGTATTTAAATTGCAACATTATGACATCAATTTAAAACCCATTAGCAGTTTCAAACTTTATGCTAGGTAAGTCTAATAGTATTCTTGGATATTTGATTGTGCTTTCTGAAAGGTGAATATTGAATAGAGTTTTACTCTACTGTCAGTATTAAAATAATATAGCATTTTCTTACGTAAAATCTGAAATATAGCTGCAATTACACTTGAAACATAATTATAAAAAGCGTATTCAAGTACTATATGAAGATTAAAACTGTTCTTGGAAACGGGTAAGTTCTGAGATGACCTAAAATCCCTATATTAAACTGCAACTGTGAGATCTAATGGCTTCATCTAAAATGAATTCTGAGGGAGAGAAGAGCCTTTGTGTCATGAACATTGAAGAATCTCACAGTATAATGATGAGCTCTAGACAAAAGGAAAATGCACTGTAGCAGTTTGGATTTATTTTTTTTTTAATCCTACTGCAACTGAAAACCTCATCAATGCTGTGCTGATATTGAAGAAATAAATTCGGATCATATTATCCTACACCATTTTGTCCCTTAACCTGAAAAAACTAGTATAAATTACTATACAAGCATTAACTGTTTCCCATTTGTGGCACACACAGTCACATATATCTGTGAACATACAATATAGTTCCTTTTTAATCTTTTTGTCAGAAATTCTGTGGTAGAACTCAACTGAAATGAGTGGAAGTTGCCACACATTGAAATATCCCAGATATGAATAAAAATAGGAGGAGGCTACAGATCTTAAACATATCTGTGTAGTCCTTTTTTAATTTTATTTTTTATGCAGAATAAAGTTATTGCATTAAAAGCCAACAGCACATGAAGTATAGAGGAAAAAAACCATAACATGCAGAAATTATCCCTGCCCATGTCAGGGTTTGGAATTAGATGGTCTTTGGAGTCCCTTCCAACCCAAACCATTCCATGATTCTGTGAAATATAAGGTGATGTGATGTGCTATCTGGCTGCCAGATAAGGCACATACCATTTCAACAATAGCAATAGCATAGTTGTCAAACATGTTAGGAATAATCATAGAAAGGACCAGTACCGACCATAAGAGATCTTCTTGTTCTAAAACTTGAAGAACTAAATCAAAAAATGCACAAAGAAGGCAAAGAATGTTGGATGCTTTAATATCTGTTTCTTCCGAGATATGGAAAATAAGATAGACTTTAAAAAAGCACTGCAGTTTTCATACAAACTACTAAACATAAGTAAAGCTAGTGATCAACCTGAGAAGGTTTAGGTTTTGCCTCTGTTAGTGATGGATGCAGAATGACACTATGAAAAAGAACTTGGAAAAGAGCATTGGGCTTCATTTCAAAACAGAAGATACCAGACTGTGAACTTGCATGGTGTATTCAGCTGACTTCAGAGATATTTGTTCTTCTTGCTGGGAAGAACTGGGTCCTAGAGAGACTAAAAAGCTACATAAACTGGAACTCACTGGGACAGACTATTGTTTTAGTATTTAATTTCTGACACATCCATGACTTCCATCCTGTCTTTTCCTTTGGGATCTAATTCATTGTTATAGCTTAAGAATTCATAGGATATTTTGTTAAGAAAAGGTCATCTGTTTCAAAGTCATTTGTCATTTATATACCTTCTAAGACACAACTTTATTATCAGTTGCTCACTTTGCATCATTTCAGCCTTAATAATCATGTAATAATAATAGCAATAATAATGGGAAGCAAAACTAAACATGCTGTGCAGTCTTCCAGATATTTTTCTGCATCTGCTGTATAAATTTTCAGGAATGTATTTTCATGGAAGTATTACAGAAGCATTGGCTACATAACATTTTTAATGACAATCACATTGCTTGTTACCCTTCTGAGAGAGATTTATCTGGTGGGTTTTTGGTCCCTGTCCTCTTGCCTCTCTGTGTTCTACTTATTATACCAGACCTCCCTGGGAGCCTTAGGCACACACTTGAAAATAAAAATCCTGCCAAAGACCTTAACCACCAAATGAGCAACTCCAGGAGCACATCTTATATTACTGAAATGAACCTCACTAAACAAATTATCACCAGATTCCCCACTGGCCTCTTCTTTCCAACTCCCCTTTTGCCTGGGAGAAGAAAGAACCATCAGAATAAGCTGCAAGGTCCACTTGAAACCACTCGGGCTGTTATGAACTTACAGGAGAGAAGGGAGCACAGATGATGTGTGTCCTCAGTAGAGTAAATCCTGCCAGCTCAGCCTTTTTGCTTCTGTATATGTGGAATTAGCTTAGGTTTTTAAAGCTGTCACAACTCTGATGGTGTCTCATGAGGAAAAAGTCAAGTGCCAGGATAAATATATCAAGTATACTATACAAAGGAATTAAATCTGCTCCACACAGAGCCTCAGTGTGATGAGTCAAGCAGTGCTGCCTCTGTGGCAGATCTGCTTTGAAAAAAAAAAGGCTAAGGGACTTGAGAAGAGATTACTATCAGCCAGTGAGCTGTGCCATAAAAAGTCAATCCCTAAGGAATCTGGGCTGGTAGAAATAAATGTCTATGATGCACAATCATGGGCTGGATTGATCTGTTGAGCAGAGCTTACAGGTTATACTGGAAAAGGTGCCTAGTGTCATAGGTTTGCTATCCACCTTGGTTGTATGTAATTTCCAGAGATTTCTCCCACCTTCTTGAGGATTTTTTTTTTACTGCTAGCTGAGGGGAGGTTTATATTGATACTGTTAGACTCCCAACAAAAAAGGTGCTAGTTGCGTTTTCCATGTGAGAAGCGTAAACAACTCCTGTCCAAATCAGAGACACCGCACTGTGAAAATTGACTTGAGACCACTTGAAAAACAGAGCCAAACCTAAGTTTTGCAGTTAGCCAGCCTGACAGATCTTCTATCAGTGGAGTTTTGTTTTAGTTAAATAGAAAATTGAATGGAGTATTCTTTGGGCTGGTAAAGAATAGAGCAGAGAGGTTTGGTATAATAGCTTCTTGAATGAGACCATACCACTGGGGAAGATAGGAAAGGTTGGCAGGTGTAATGAGCAGATAAGTGAGGTTTGTGGGCAGGGGAAGGAAGGAAAAACTTACTGCTCTTACTCTGAATGACAGCTGAATTCTATTACTATGATGTGATTTCAGCTTTTGTCAAAAATAGTTGCTAAATGAAGGATGAGCTGGTTTGCGTTACTAGCTTATCAAAGTGTCTTCTTGGTGTTCCATTTCATCAGTTGGGAGAGCAGTGCCCTGTTATGTACTCACGTGATAGCATATTAAAAAGCTACTGCTGTTTAACAATTAAGATGCCTCCGTCATAAGAAGTTCAGTGTCACCCTCCTGAGTTTATTCCTGCAATCTATTTCTCACAGAGATCCAACGTATCCTTTGCAGTGTTGTTAGTTTTGATGTGGTGAAGACAGTTAAGGTACACTTCATACTGGTGTATAAGATACACCAGGGTAAAAAGAGCCTCTGAAAATGGAATTTTGCTCATATAATTGTTTCTACATGGGGGCTTCTAGTGGCTATGGCAATCAGTGATTTTATCTGTTTGAGCTCTTGCCCAGTATAGTTACTCTTGCAGGGATGTGCGGAACTGAGCTGACCCGAGGCTATTAATACTGCAGGGAAGCAATGTGCCAGCAGTACACTCACAGTCACACATACGTGCATGGGTGCGCACGTAAACACATTGGCTAGAACTTGCTCAGGAAACAGACTCCTAACACTGACAATCACGCCAATTGCTAGTTTGTTTTAAAGCCACAGCCATCTTCCTTGAAAGCCTTTGGTTTCCAAGTTTGCTCCCATGGCCATCTGTCATAGCCTGCGTTTGGCAGCTTCAGGTTCCACTGCAAGGCTCTGTGGATTGAATACATAGTTTTGTCTTTTTTATTGTTCTCTGAGTTGGTGGAAAGTTTTGCATGTGAGCCTTTTCTCTTAGGCTTTTTGTTAGATTAAAATATGAACCTTAAATGCATTTTGAGCTGTTAATCTGTGCTTTCTGCTCTCAGACCGGACTGGAACAGGTGGGCTGCTATAACTGCTGCATAGAGAGAAATGAGCTCAGAGGCTCTCTTAGAGCAGATGCAGATTGCACAAGCAATAATTGCTTTTCCTGGGATAGTCTCTCTTGTCTGGGTGAATACATTAATCCATACTACTAAATATGTGTTATTTGGTCTGTAAAAAGGACCTGCATAACTGTCGTACCAAAATCCTCCTGCCTCTTATTGGCATTGCTACGCTAGCAGCGTGTGCAACTTAGGGCTCTACTTAGAATCATAGAATCATAGAATAATTAGAGTTGGAAAGGACCTTAAGATCATCTATTTCCAATCCCCCTGCCATGGGCAGGTGCACCTCCCACTAAACCATGTCACCCAAGGCTCTGTCCAACCTGGCCTTGAACACTACCAGGGATGGAGCATTCACA
>JANHGB010024264.1:24755-41991 GCA_026283785.1 Coracopsis vasa | reverse complement strand
TGTTTTTTTTTTTTTTTTTTTTTTTTTTTTTTTTTTTTTTGGGTGGGGGGGGGGGTGGGGAGGAGGTGCATTTCATTTTTCGTGGGATTTTTTCCAAATTAAATTTGCTTCAATTTTTATCAGGGAGTGCTATGTTCAATGAAAAGTTACCTCTCTGTTGGTATTGCTCTCTTTATACACTTCTGGTGAAAAAGATAAAAATGGCTGGCAGAAACAGACAAGCCAAGTGTCTTTCCATTGACATCTTTGGGTTAAAGCTAAGCAGCAGAGCATGATTCAATTTTGAGGAGAGAACTTGGGGAGGAAAAGCAACAGAAATCAGAAAACAAATATACTTTATCCTTGCTGTGGTCAATTTTAAATTCATTGTGCCTGCTGTCTTCTCAGAGCTCCCAGAATGCTAAAACACATTACTTAACAGCCTAACCCTCTTTGTGAGTTTGGAAGTCATCCTGCTATCTTTTTAAGAACAGGAGAGTAAACTGTATTTTATTGAGCTACACATTAGAAAATAGCATTCATTGTGCTCTAATCAAAGTCAACTGGAGATGGTTACCTCATTTAATTGTGCTACCTCAAAATTCTTTATTTTTTTAGAAATTTTGTATGCACAACTAAAGATCTCTTAAGTAAAAGCTTTTCTTGCTTCTAGGGGAAAGATATACCTTACACTCTATAATTTTCATGTCAGAGGAAAGAAATGATTAAGAAGAGAAAAAAATCACCTTTTTTGACAGTTTATGTTGCATTAATCAAAGTCTCATTTATCTTTCCAATGGTTTATGTCTGCTTTTAAGTCACAGGTAATTTTGCTGCTGCTTCTGTGGCAAAACAAGTCTTTTTATGGAAAATCTGACTGAAAGCGTACCAACCTGTAAGGTTTGGCTAGGAGGTAAGATTGACTAAAATAGTGCTTCATGGATAAGATGCTTCAGCAAATATATACTGTTTTCATGATTTCCATTACTTTTCATCTTACTCTTCTAGTTAGTTCTAAAACGAGCTTTCAAGAAAGTTTTTAGCTTTCAGTTCTTTTGTGTAGGTAATATACTACAAATATGTAATGAATACTGCTGGATGAATCTTATAGTCTAAGCAACAGGGTTTTTTCACCCCTTCCTGTTAGTGGCAAGGAATTGGAAGCAGCAGTAAATAATCAGTGGCTGCTTTGTCTTTTAGGAACCCAGAGCACCAGAGAGACATTATCAGAGCTGTGAGTAACAGTCAGTAGAGTTATTTCAAGGAGAGTTTCTTTGAACAGTAGATTTCCTATGAGTTCCACTTCTTTAGGTGCCAAAGTACTGCCAATGCCTGAAAATTACTCCAGTGACTGCAATAGCCATAAGGGCCGAGCCTGGGGAAATGCAGTCCAGAGGCTGTATTCACAGTTCTATATTTTGTATTTGGATGAAAGACAATTAAAGAGTGGGTGGGTGAAAGAACCTACTCTGAATTTGTACTCAGTTATCTGCAGGGCATGTACAGCTTTATGAAATGCAAGAATTAAGCTTTTAATTAACAATTTTGTAAGTATATTGAATAAGCCAAAGACACTTTCAGAAAGTGGTGGATGGAGGCATAGTGGAAAGGAATGGAAAAGTAAGAGTGCATGTGCAAAGATCCTGTAGCTAATCGCAGCACTTTGGATGCCTCTTTATGAATTGACTTGAATTTAGTCTAAAAGTGGAGAGACAGTCTTTGACCTTTTCAGCTGTTTCAAATGGTGCTGCCCTGTGACAGGGTTGTCCAGAAAAAATTAGCTGTGGCAAAGGGACATGCTTTGCCTATGGGCAGGGTCAGTAGGCCAACAAAGTCAGCCCAAAGCTTGTCAAGACTGATTACATGTCAAAAATGCCTCTTGGGTGCTACTTATTGCACCTTCTAAACTATATTTTATGGTGTGTGCTTCTTGTGCTTATAATACAAAGAAAAACAAGGTTGATTGTGGAGTGTTTTATTCCATGATATTGCTATGCTAGCAAGGGTAGTAAAAGCTTTGATTTGAGGATGCTAATTGTTTTGTGGGAGAAAACATCAGTGAAACAAAATTGCTTGTGTTTTGATGTTTTTTCTGGATCAGCACTAAGTTAAGAAAGCAGTCGTTAGCAGCTTGGTTTATTTTTTGTTTCTTTTTTGTGATTCTTCCTTTTCTGTTCTCATATTCTTCCCCTAGTCAATGCTCTCTAGGTAATGCAATGTCATCTCACTTTGTCCGAGAGGACTGATAGTGACAGAAAATGAGGGAGTTAAAGCTCTTTAGTGGACTTGCTCCAGGAGCTCCATGTCTCTCTTGTACTGGGGGCTCAGATCTGGACACAGGACTTCATGTGAAGCTTCACCAGGGCTGAGTAGAGGGCAAGGATTACCTTCCTTGGCGTGCTGGCAGTCCTTTTCCTAATGCAGCCCAGGTTACCATTGGCTTTCTTGGCCACAAGAGCACACTGCCGGCTCAAGGCAACTTGCTATCCACCAGGACCTCCAGGTCCTCCTCTGCAGAGCTGCTTTCCAGAAGGTCATCCCCCAGCCTTCATTGGTGCATAGGGTTTATTCCTTCCCAGGTGCAGGACCCTGCACTTGCCTTTGTTGAATCTCAAAAGGTTCCTCTCTGCCTGTCTCTCCAGCTTGTCTAGATCCTTCTGAATGACATCACAGCACTCTGGGGTATCAGTCACTTCTAGTTTCATATCTTTATCATATCCAACTTGCTGAAGAGACAACTCTATCCCTTCATCCAAGTCATTGATGAATAACTTAAACAATACCAGAGCCAATATTGACTCTTGGGGATAGTACCAGTTACAGGTCTCCAACTAGACTTTGTGCCACTGATTACAACCCTCTGAGACTTGCCATTCAGTTAGTTTTCAATCCACCTCACCGTCCCACACTTCCTGAGCTTGCCTACGAGGATGTCATGGGAGACACCATTGAAAGCCTTGAAGTCTGGGTAGACAACATCTACTGCTTTTCCCCCATCTATCTAGCCAGTTGTCCCATCCTAGAAGGCAATTGGGTTGGTTAAGCATTATTTTACTTTGATGAATCCATGCTGACTACTCCTGATCATCTTCCTGTCTTCTACCTGCTTAGAAATGGCCTCCAGGATGAGCTATTCCTTCGCCGTTCCAGGGATTGAGGTAAAGTTGTCCTCCTTCTTGCCCTTTTTAAAGACTGGGATGACATCTTCTTTCTTCCAGTCCTCAGGCATTGATCCTGATTGCCGTGACTTTTCAAAGATGATTGAAAGTGGCCTAGTAATGACATCCACCAGCTCCCTCAGCACTCATGGGTGCATCCTGTCAGGGTCTTTTGGATATCAAGTTTATCTAAATGATCTCTAACCCAATCCTCCCCAACTTTTTCATGGGAGACTACGGCTTCTATAATTATGGCTGCTACTTGTTCACTGGGATTTATTTACCCTTACAATGCAGTTTCTATATAAAAACCTTTTTTCTTTGATGTCATCTATTTCTATTGTCTGTTTTACAGAAGAGTTGAAGGTAATGAAGACATTATGCAATGTAAAGTAAGTCATGCTATGATACTTTGTGATGCTCATAAAGTCTTCTGGTATTATTGAAGTCTGGCACCATCCATGTATTGAAGACCAATGTATGTTTTATGTGCATGAAAATTTTCATAGTCCTTAGAGAGCTACCATTTCTCCATGTCCCCATAGGTCAAGGTGGCTATGCTCTTCATTTGTGTGTGTTTGTGATGATAGAGGAAACAGGAAGAATAGAATTAACATAAGAACTTGGAGTATTTACATGAATTTTATAGAAGTGCTGAAATGAATATGTGAGTGGATTAGAAAGCCTGTTCTGAGAGTGTTCCCAGTGCTACTAAGAAGACCTGTGTGAAGCTATTTTGTTTCCTTAGTGTGCAAGAGGGAAGGATCGAGAAGGTAGTGCTAAGAGGGAGCAGTCTAGATCAGATCCCATCACTCATAAAACATAAAGTTTTTTATCTGAAGAATATTTTTTTTCTATTTGTGGTGTGGATAAGAAGGAAGCTACCACAACCCATTTCTTAATTCCCCTTCTGAGGGCTTGCAGAGAATTCACGTGTGTTATTACTGTTCTGGGTGTGTCTGTGCAAATGCTGGCTTTCTCTCCTCCTGGTTGTAAATTGTTTCTAGTGCATAATACTTATCCAAATACCAATTATTTCAGCTAATTCAGTGACCTGCCATCATGTGGTATCTTCTGTTATTTAACAGAAAGAAATTAAAGCGTTTATCAGACGCATTTAAAAAAGAAAAACAAAAAAGATTTACGTGAACATCTGCAGTTTGACTCTGAAATTCACTTTGGGTGAGTTTCTAACCGTGAGTATGCCAGTTTCCTCCTGCCTTGTGAGCTTTCCTGCTTGTTGAGCCACTCCTGCAAGCATCCCCTCCTGCAAGATTACTTCAGTTAGCAGAAATAAAGTAGACATTCCAAGGCAGTGTATTGACCTCAGCAGAAACAGGGTAGAGACCAGTCACATAAGCAGATGAGGTATGTAGGCAGCGCTGGTAGACTGTTGTCAGGGGACTCCTTGAAGACCATAAGAAGAAGAAAATGCTTTTGAGTGGGTTTGTACCCTTCCCCATTTCAACTTGATTTCATTGTATTCTAGGCTGTAAGGGAAAGTAATTCTATGTAGATCAGACAGGCTTTGAAAATCCCAGAGGCTTACTAAATCAGATACCTAAGAATTGCCCTCTAACTTTCTGCCCAGGGAGTTGTGTTGCTTGTTTTTTTGATTACTAGGAATGCAGTACCCTCCTGCCAGCTTCAGATTAGGAAGTCCTGTTCCTGGGAAGTTCCTCGTGTTCCTGAGCTTTGTGCTTGAGGGTGTGAACATTCAGTTTGTCAGCAACTCCACTTGGTTCTAAAATAACATCAAAACTTAGTGGGGTTTTTTGTTTGATTTTTTTTTTTTTTTTTTTTAATATCTCAAACCAGTATTAGTCTTTCTGCATATGAACACTTCCTTATTTATATCAAAACTGATTAACAAGTCGGGTGTCAGGAAGAAGGTAAAGACCAATTGACTCATGCAGGCAGGCTGCACTCATTTCTCAAGCAATTGTAACAAACATCTACATTGACTTGTGCCTGATCTAGGAGTTTACAAGATATCCCAAGACAGCAGTAGGTCTGTATGTGTTTCTATATCCCTTGAAATTCCTTTCTCTGGCTGCTGTGAAGCTTCCAGGAAGCAGATTTTACACGGCGGGAGCTACTGCTTCTGTGTTACTTACCTCACTTAGTGGCTGTGGGCTCCTTAAGGAAACTTGTGAAGCTGGTGCACTTACTGGCTCTACTTCATTTCACAGCTGTCCTCTGCGGGAGTGTAGCTCAGAGGGTCTGTGGGGAAAAAGCTTCACTGTCTATGCAGTGAAGAGGTGAAGACAGCTTCCAGGAACTGGAGAAGCTCAGGGAAAAAGGCAGTGTACCCAGTAACTGCAGAGTTGGGTTTTTTTGTTTGTTTGGGTTTCTTTTAGTTTTTATTTTATTAAGCGTTATTGCTTTTTATTGTTGTGTCATGAACTAGAATTTGGATATTTTGAATGAACAGGGCAGTTTTGTAGTACACAGTCATGGCATTTAGGCAGCAGCCAGAACCAAATATCTTGTGCCATGATTGGTATCTCATGCTTCCTATCCAGCAGTTTTGCAAATTGACTTTTATTCAAATGAAGGATGGGAAGCCTATTTCTGGAGAAATACTACAATAAAATACTGCCTGGTTCCTGCCTTGCTTTTACACCATGTAATGCTTAGGGATCTTCATAGTCACATGTAACAGAGTGAGGGGGATAACCAGTAATCTGTTCAGGTATCTGAAGTATGAAACCATTATTACTTCCTTCTCTTTCTATTTAATAGCTTTAATAACAAACTTCAGTATTTAATTGATAAGCAAAACCAAGGGATTGTAAGATGATGATGTTTTGCTCCAAACTAAAAAGTAAAAAAGTACATAATATGCTCCTCTCAAGCAAGAGACTCATTCTCAAGCATTTAATCAGCATTATCTTTAAAGTGTACTCAGAATATTCCTAAAAGTGTTGATTTTTTATTTTTTATTTTTTTTTTAATTATGAAGAATTAGAAAAACAATTGTTCCTGAAGCCATTTAGACCAGGAATCAAATGAATGTGATAAGACAGGAAAATAGATGATGATAATTTTTATTTGCATTTTAGAGATGCAACCAAGATTGATGCAAGATTGGTGAGTATAAAATATCATTACATTTGAGTACAGTTTCAGTTCCTCTGTACCATATACTTCTATAATACTTTTATACTTCTATAACAGCTTTACATCTGTCTGAATTAGGCTAACAGCACTGGTTCTTTGGAAAACACCAGAAACTGTCAAGGAACTGTCCAAGCAAGGAATAGTAAAGCCATTTTATCGTGAGAAAAATAAGAATACAAAGAACTCCGTTAATTCTTAAACATGTACAAAAATGTTGTAATAATATAGTCTACTTAATATGAACAAATTAAAAGAACATAAGAATGTGAATACATCTATCATCCTATTTAAAAATGATAAAACATTTTCAAACTTAGCTCTGATTCAGGAAACTGAGGTAGTGAACAAACCCTACCCTGTGATCCCTTCAGTTTCAGCTGTTACACATCTTGCCAAACTATTTACTGTTTTTTCTGTGCTCCTTGAAAACTAAATGTCTGAGAAGTCATGCAATGTCTGTCACAGAAGATGAGATGCTCTTATGCAAATACTGTGCTGCTTTACAAATACCTCCTTTTCTCTTCTTCTCCCCCTCCCTTAAAAATCTGGTAAAGTTTTAGCATTGGTTTAATAAAATGTTATTTTTTCTAGGGAGTAAATTTTTTTTTCTTTCTATGTGAATTACACTTGTGGTGAATCTAAATAACAAAAGGTGGGAACATGGATCCAATTAGCTAATGTAATTTTTTAGTATCTGATCCAAAATATCAGCATTTATTTTTGCTCCTTAAAAATAAAAGACAAATGCAAAAGATTCAGTGTGAATCCCGATGAAAGCTCGGGGCATGGAGGATCAATGTGAATGGTTCGAAAGGTGCCGTCAGATGCTTCTTAATGGGGAACACAATTGTTGGAAACATCAAAGTGTAGCTGAATTTATTTGGCTTTCAATAGGGGATAGTATTTCAGTTAGAAACACCTAATTGGTAGTATACAGTAAAAGTGACACAGTAAAAATGTCTGGCCTGTGTGTTAATTGCTCTGTCTGAATTAATACAGCCATATTATTTATTGGAATACAGTAATCAAACCAGCTGCTGACTGTTACAAAGGGGGACCATTTCAATTAACAGGCATTGCTCCCAAAGGGGCAGTAAGGAGAAGTAAGCAGTAGATGTATGCAGGTATTCAGGGAAGAAACTCTAAATGAGAGAATGGCTTATCCTTGCACCTGATAGAGATGTGAAAGGAGTTATGCTTTGTGGAGAGTTCCAGGGATCTTCAATGTGGTTTCTTATATCCTTTGTTGCATAGTTTACTAAGATTTTGTGTTGGCAGATGGTCCATTAATATTAGCAGCAGACATCTTTATTTCCTTCTGGGGACAAATCAAATGCAATAAAATCTAGTCAATCTTAGTTCATCCTTAGTTACTGAAATATGAGCTCAGATTAACTCTCTGAACCTTTGAGGGTAGGAAGGTGATTTTACATCTCCTGTTGTTGGTCCATGTAATGTTTGGGCAGCGGTGCATGCTGCATATCTTTGGTTTGAGATGATTTTCATTTACATATTAAGTGGGTGAGAGGGAGAGAGACAGAGTAGTGTGCAGGGCCTTCCCCAAGGGCAAGAGGCTCATTTGCTCTGTGTTTCTTCCCTTTCCCACTGAAAACTTCTGAAATGTAAGAGAACTCTTGATCCACCCAGACTCTGTGTTACTGGATGCATTTTGAATTTTCTAAACATGTAAAAAAAAAAAAAAAATCCTACATTTTTTTGAGGCCAATACGAGGTACTCTTTGTCAATGTAACTGAAAAAAACCCATGCAAAAACTATTGCATCAGTGGTGTGATTATTCATAGCAACATAGGCAACATATGTGCTCACCATCAGCATTTCTTCCTTCCCCTTCATTTTATGTGCCTATAATATTGTCCTTATAAGACTGTATTGCCTTCACAGTTAGTGCTCGAGCAGGTTTATGTTTCTTCCTTTTTTTTTTAAAAAATTTTTTAATCTTTTTTTTTAAATTATTATTTTTATTTCTTTAATAGATTGATTTAGAATCTTAGGACTTTAAGGATTCTCTTGGCCTGACTCCACCACCCCTGAGCCATGTATTTGTGCAGTTTGGTGGTCTTAGTCTATATCAAATATTTTACCCAAAATATTTTTATTTGAATTAAATACCCTGGTTTATTGAGTCAGGGGCTTTGCATGAGGAAAAGTTAAAAGCAAATGAAAATAATCGCAGTGCACATTCAAATTACTAATTTCCTAATCTAAATGAAGATTGTAAAAGATGATCATATAAAAGTCAATCATTATACCAAGGTAAGAGATTTATAGCTTCAATAGACAGACAGCTTTGATGAAAACCTTCAACCTTACAGCATCAGAAGAAGTGTGACCAGCAGGTCAAAGAAGGTGATCCTGCCCCTTTACTCTGTTCTTGTGAGATCTCACTTGGAGTATTGTGTACAGTTCTGGTGTCCTCCACATAAGAAGGACACTGAGCTGTTGGAGCAAGTCCAGAGAAGGGCCATGAGGATGATCAGGGGCACGGAGCACCTCCCATATGAAGACAGGCTGAGAAAGTTGGGGCTGTTCAGCCTGGAGAAGAGAAGGCTGTGTAGAGACCTCATAGCAGCATCTGAAGGGGGCCTAGAGGGATGCTGGAGAGGGACTCTCTTCATCAGGAGCTGTAGTGATAGGATTCAGACTAAAACAGGGGAAGTTCAGGTTACATATAAGGAAGAATTCTTTACTATGAGAGTGGTGAGGCACTGGAATGGGTTGTCCAAGGAAGTTGTGAATGCCCCATCCCTGGCAGTGCTCAAAGCCAGGTTGGACAGAATCTTTGGTGACATGGTCTAGAGTGACGCATCCCTGTCCATGGCAGGGGGAAATTGGAACTAGATGATCTTAAGGTCCTTCCCATCCCTAACCATTTCATGATTCAATGTTGCTGGAAAAAAGGTGATGTTAGAGGACAGAATTCAGAGAATAGATGGTAGGCATTTTGGTAGCTGCAACTGAAATTCAGCATAATTTATGGGAACTAAGCATTTTGGAACTGAAAAAATTCACAAGAATCTCTTTGTAAAGCTTCTGTTTTCTATGAAGACACTAAACCCACATGTTTGGTGTAAAATCATGTGAAGTCAGTAATCTAAATATACGAACAACTTTTGTGTCTACAGTCGGCATCCTGACTCTATTACAATACTTCTTTTAGACATGCCAACTCTTATTATGTTGATAAAAATTATGTTGCAGTACTGTACTAGGTTCTTTCTGTTCATTCTACAAGGGAAAGCTGGCCCAAAGCTGTGGCTGAGATTATAGTATTGCAATCAAGTTATTGATGTATCAAAGCCTTACAAGAGTGTGAATATGTTCATCTGTCCATGTGTTATCAGTATGCAACATCCTTGTACAGGACAGAAGGCCTAGTGGTGAGGAAGGTGGAACGAGGTTAATTTACAGAATGCCTCTTGTTGTCCTGAAGAGTACCACTGGTGGGAATGTGGGTGGTGGCTGACGTTTTTTTGTTGGTGGTGGTTGGGTTTTTGTTTGTCTCTTTCTTTTTTGTTTTATCTTTCCAATTTTTCCTCATTAACGGCTTTGCCTTGGTTCAAGAGATTAAGTATTGATCCACTTGACTCGTATAAATCACTTAACTCATTAGTAAAATAAGTGTTTCCAAGGAACTGTCATTTTTTAGCTACTAAAATATGAGTAAATTTAGGTATACAAGTAATTATTGGTTTGAAAGGATATAATCTTTGTTAGTATTTTTTATCCCTGTGTTTTCCCAGAGTGCTAAATATAACAGAATTCACAGATGTTTGCATTTTCTTCTTAAAAGAACCAAAGCTTTAATTTATGAGTCAGTTAAAAGTAGAATCCGTTGGTAATACAGTTGCTGTGAGTGAGTTCAAATATCAAATGCAGTCTGGAACAGCACGCAGTAGGCTTAAGAGCATCTTTATTGTGATAAAATTCAATTTGAACTGTTCCTTATCAGGCTTCACTTGATTGTTTTTCTGTAATTTCTTCAAACCTTGCAATCAATCAAATCAATGGCTTAAAAAACTTAACAAAGTAATATTTGAGTCATCAAAATATTATCCTGAATTGGAACAGAAAGGGAGCCATTTAGGAACTTTGGACTAGATGAAAGGAATACCTTACTTTTCCAAAGTACTGATTGGTTGGAAAAAAAAATACTGGATGCAAGGCCCTGGTTTGGCAAAATAATTAAGAACTTGACCTGAAGTCAAATGGGTCTGGTATCAGGAAAGTTCGATTTGCCACTCTGTTGTTGCAGAGCTAGGGAGAAGCTGATAATGAAGTTTCTTCATTAGAAGAGAATGAAAAAACTGCAAAAAATTATAAAGCAGACACATCAACATTTCACTATGCTATCTTTGTTAGTGTTAAGAGCAAGTGACAAACAGTTTTATCATATCAATATCTGGTGTAAGTTGAATTTTCTGCTTAAACTAATAGTAGTGCTAATGAATTCAGCATATACAGGAATGGTAGTCCTGTGGTTTTATTCTGTCAGCCCTCCAAAATTCTGATTTCAATTTGTCAATGTGGAAATAATAATAATTAAAAAAGGCAAAAATTGAGGGTATGGTGTCTTTTGTGGTGGTGATGAGCTTTTTTTTTTTTTTGTTGTTCTTTAATGTTAGGCTTTTGATTTGAGCAATTGGAGTTACATTTTCAGTTTTCTGTACAGATAGGAAGATTAAAAATAACCTTTTTTAAAAAATGCTCCTCTTCTTGCAAGAGTTCTTGTAACATGCAGTCCTGTGTGGAAGCTTGCAAGAGGCTTGTATTATGAATTTTTTTATAGAAAAAAATTAATTTATTATATCAAATGCTGTTTTCATTAAAAGAAGTCTTGTTTTTATGGTTTTCATGTTGTTATCACTGGGTTCTGCTCAGCTGTTTTGTAATCTGTGACAAAACTACATAGCTACTATCTATTTCTCAAAAAACAAGTAGCAAACTTCTTAGGGTTTCAAAATAATCATATAAGTTTATCTTGCTGTGTATGGAACTATGTGGGTGATTAACAAAGGAATAGAAAATGAAGTATTAAAATGTTTGGTGGCTTGAAGTACCTTGGAAACAGCTTTTCTGGACAGACTTATATTTTTTCTGCCATTTTTCTCTTTAAAAATTACCAGTATTCTGATTGCATTGAAGTGCTGCAGTAGTTACTAAGATAACTTAGATGTCATCTGTAGAAATAGGCCTGGATTTTTCACATACATTTGATTATTTTAGAGAGTAGGTGTCTTTTTATGATTCCTCTTAAGTTAATTATTCTGATTAGCTTTTGCAATTAGCTGAAAGATAATGGCTTTTCTTAATGGATATTTTTTTCTTACTCTGATTTAATCCTCTTCTTTTGAATCTATGTTTTCTTCAAAATGGGATATATAATACCAGCATAAGGTATATGCCAGTGCATTTCAGAAATCCATCAGCACATGAATGAGTAACTACTATTATATATTCAGAATTTATTCACTCAGGACGCAAAAAAAAAAACCCAAACCCTGTTTAAGTTTGAAATAAATCAGCAATAGATTTGTAGCTGTGTTTTAATGATAAAAATATAGACCCCTAAGGATTTTGATTGGAAAGACTAATCGGACTGCTCAGGAGCTAGCAGAAGGTGATCTGTCTGCATAATTTCTTTGGCTATTCACTTGACGCCAAGAACAAGAAAAATGCTCTTTTCTCTATTATAATAGTATTTAAGTAGACTCTCAGAGTTGCTGAAGTTTTTTCCTTGAAAAGTGTAGCTTACTAGACAGAAGGAAGTGTTTCCACCTTTGTTCTGTGTTACAGAAACAGTTCCTCACTTGGCTAAAGTAGCTAATGCTGTGTAAACCCCAGAAACTTTAAACTAAAACATTTATCTTCTAAAATTCTTGTAAACATAGAAGTAAGCCTTAAAAGTGAGGTTATTTTTCCTCACATATGAAGAGGTATTATTTGACTGTGCCAATGAGAAATCTTAAATTTTACATCTCTCTTGTGTAGCTTGCTCTTGCTTAGCCTTTTTTTTTTTTTTTCCTCATGGCAGGTATATCCAGCTATATTACCATAAAGAAATTCAAGCGTTAATAATGATCCAAAAGGAATCCTTCCTAGTTATCCTCAGAAAGGACTGACTTTTCCTTTATTGACTATGTGAATGAGGGCTGGTTATGTATTTATTAAGAAAAACATGTACTGTGAATTCCATATGGTTAGTGATGAGAAAAGTATGTTTTACTTCTCTAGATCAAATGAAGGGATTTGTACAAGCTTTGAAAAGGGAAGTTATGTTTTTCAGAAGCTAAAGATAGGATTTACAGCCATAAGAATGGCTGTAATTATTAGAAATATAAGCCAGAGCAAGCAGACTGAAGTTCTGTTTAGAGATGAAGAAAAGTCCCTGCACCTGGGCAATTTACTGCCTTTGAATGGAGCACACTTAACTGTCTGATCTTTAGGCAGTCAAAGTTGGGTCTTCTGAGTCCCACTTTACTAGCTACTTTAAGTATTTCAAAGGACTTTGCCATTTTTCCTTAATCCTTTGAAAATAGTAGTAGTATTTCATTAATAGTTTGTCAGAACGTTATGCCACAGACCAAAAAAATGCAGTGGTTTTGGGATTTTTTTTTTGCTATCCAGGTTTAAATAGAGCTTGCACTAGATAAGCAGGGAAATTTTGCTCATGGATGATTTTCTCTTTTTTTCCTGCGGGTGTGTAATGATGTGT
Organism: Coracopsis vasa; assembly: GCA_026283785.1. NCBI lineage: Eukaryota > Metazoa > Chordata > Aves > Psittaciformes > Psittacidae > Coracopsis > Coracopsis vasa. The sequence goes on along the minus strand of JANHGB010024264.1, from coordinate 28,997 downwards.
GAGAGCAGAATGGCAAAAGGGAAGTGGGAAGGAGTAGGTAGTGATTTCTTCTATACTGGCTATCAAGTGGTGTGATACTGTGACTATTCCACAGTAACTTCTGCATGCTGGACCTCTTCTCTGCTTTCTGCCTAACCTGAGAGTTGGTCCCAGTCTTCTTTTCCATTTCCCTACTGTTTGACTTATATTGCATACACTATATCCTCTTCAAAATATGTTCCCCACACAAGATCCTCTCTTTTCTCTTCTGTGGCTGCAAGCTATTCTCTTAGTCCCTAAGAGCCTGGCTATGCTAGGTCTGCTGCATTCGTATTAGTTTCCACCATCACAGAGGCAAAATGGGGCATGTATCTTCTGATTCTTCAATTGCTTCATGGAAAGAAGTGGAAAAACAGCAGAGGAGCATGATGGAAAAAGACCTTCTTGTTGGCAGTATCATGGATGTTGCCATAGAACAGTAAGTGCCTAAAAATTTTATCTGTTTTATTTAGTATTGCACACTTTTAGAATTATGATATTATGATTTTTGTATATTGAGCCATACTTGAATAGTTTTAGTTCTTTTCTCTCTCTTCATCAGTCCCGCCCAACAGTAATTAAGCTAAACTGGGCCTTTCCAAAGGCAAGGGAGTTTAAATATCAGTAATTTGATCTGCCCTGTTTACTGATCTCTGCTGTTAGCTGAGTTGAAAGTGAAATGTTTTAATTAAAATGATTGGCAATAAGTTGGTATAATGCCATAATTTGCACTGGGCCTCTTCTAGAAAATGACTTAACCTTTGCCTCTGTTGCTAAGGCAACTAATGGACATAATTGTAGCTGGGTGTATATAGATAGCAAGTGGAGGGCCTAAAGCTTTTTTAAATTGCTGGCACATAATGATGCTAAAAGATTAAAATGTGATTTTAGTAAAATATATCCAAAAGTCTCATCCATGCTTTAAGCTCAATCTTCACATTTTATCTTCTGGTACTGCTTCATGTTTCAAAACCTTCCAGTTTGGACTCTAAAACTTTATGATATCATACTTCATTAATGCAGCAGTGTATGCATAATAACTTGCGATATAATCTGGAAATGGCAGTGGCTATTCTACTGGGATTTAGAATAATGTGTTTGATGGAATCTTATCACCAATCTATATTGAATCAGCAAAGAGTTAAGAATTAGATCATACATTATAAAGTACCCTGGATTGCATTTTTAGACAAAACCCATGAAAACCACTCTTTTCCTTCTTCACTTGCTGAACCTTAAAGTTCATAATGACCCCACGCTCTATGATAAAATGGGGTATTTTTCTGAAAGAGAAGTAAAAGTTCTGAAGAGAGCTGAATAGGTGCCCTTGACATAATGCTTGTCACTGACGCCTATGTAGAATTTGATGGGGTCTTTTAAATGATGCTTAGACTTTGTTCTTTCTAGTTTGCAGTGTTTCCCTTCACCCCCCACCCCCTCCTCCCCAGTGAAAAGAATATAAAACTGAACGATTAATTTGGTTTTTTTTCTCTGTTGGAAAATACTCAGAATTGGAGTCCAAAGAAATTACAATTGTTACTGAGAAGTAAAAAAGGGTGCACTTAGTACACTTTCCTACTGACCTGATGCATCTCTAACATTTAGGCTCCTAAAGATGAAACTAAACAGAATGTAAGCATACCACATGACAGTGCAAAAATGCCCCTCTCAGAAGTGTAGACTTAAGCTTATGCAATCCCCTGTATGCAGCTAAAGCCTAGTCCTTTTGAGGTTTTCCTTCTATACCATCTTGTTTACCCTTCCTATCTTTTCTATCCATGCGTGGTATACCCTGAAGGCTAGGACTGGGAAGAATAAGAAAGTGGCAGATTAAGTACTACTTAGCTGTAGGAAAAGAGGTGCCTGAAATATCACACAACTTAGTTACATAGCTAGTTCGCTTTGTCTTAATTTCTTTATTAGTACATGTATTTGGGCACATTAATTTGAAAATGTGTGCAATTTTTTACTTTATAGTATCCTACAGAATGAAACAAATGACAAAGATTCTTCGGTTTTGTTTTTAAAACCATTGCTGCAAAGAAAATTCTTAAACCAAATATAACTTGAAAATTAAGAGTCTGAGTTATTAGAAGTTACTCTCCAGTCTTACATTATGCCACTGTTTTCAATGAGACAAGGTAAGACTTTGCAAAAAAGGATTAATTCAGCAGTTTTCCTGAAAACCTTTTAGTGCTGTAAGACTGCTAAATACTTAAGCATTAAAAAGTGGCATTTAAAATTTATTCACAATAGTTGATATAACCTGGCAAACAATTTAGAAAAAACTACACAGTGATTGTAGAAATGGCTTTATTAAAACATTTACATTTGGGCCCTAAGTATAGAACTCTTAAGCACCCAAAATTACTGAACGTCATGGTAGATGGCTATCTGACAAAAACAGTCTAATTTGCTTGGCTTGTGAAAAGCCACTGTATCAGAAAATGATCTGGGGAGCATTGCATTCTCATGCTGGAGATTTTAATGAATCCTGGACATCTGGGTTTTTTAACTCTTTCCATTTCTCCATTCCTACCTTATATACATATATATACGTGGAAAGAATCTCTGTGGAAATACATGTTGTTATGTTAACATTTAGAAAGCTAAAACAAGCTAGACTAAACCAACAACGTTAGGGACATTGAGAATAAAATAAAGTGCTTTCATAATGTAAATGCAGTTTCCATTCTCCATCTTCCACAACACCTTGTCATTTGTCTGAAGGGTAAAAAGGGAAGTTGAAAGCAAGCAAAGGAAAAGATGATCTCTCCAAATCAAGGAGAGGCAAATGCAAGGAGGAATTCCAAGTCATGTGCAGCAGCCTCCTAAGATGAGTAGGTACCAAAATGCCTAGTGATGCATGGGTCAGAGGGAGGTGGGAAGGAGCTTCAAGGCACATGTCACATGCATGTGCAATTACAGAAACAGATGAAAGGCAACCAGGCACAGGAAATTGGAGGGACAAAGACTGATCTTGTTCCTCATCTCTCATAGATTTTTGCCGTAAAATGTGCTGGCCAGATAGCTGTGCTGGTCAGCAGAAGATATAAACAGCACCAGGAAAAGATATGGTTACTCCCCCAGTGATCGCAAGGGAAGCTGCACTGCAGCTCTACTGTGGTACGGTGGTGTGTGGTGTCTGTCATTGTTTGCTCTTAGCTGCAGTTATTTCACAGGAAATTCAGAGAGTGACCCTACAGTGAGTTGTGCTGGCATAAGTGAAGTATAGGAGAAACTGCATGACCTGGCTTCACCAAATCTGAATCCCACACTTGAAAACTTCCAGAGAAGGATAGCTAAGTGGGACACTCAGCCAGTGTAATTCTGGGCTCCCAGAACTGGCTGGGGTGTTGAGCCACTTTTATATGCATAACTGTCTACATGTAGTCTTGTCTCACCGAGGAGTTATGTACCATCTAGTTACCTAGCTCCATTTCAGAATAGGAATTTGTAATCACTTTTCTGCTGAGGGTAAGTTCTTCTGATATCTATTACTTTTTAAAGGAAAAGTATCTTTGTTCCCTTCAAGTTGACTCTTATCAGAAAAACCCTTTGAAAGTATGAAAAATACTTGCTAATTTCATAGAGGGTAGTTAATAAATCAGCCTTCTATACATAAGCATTAGTGTAGAAAGTTAACAACTTGTGCAAGTATTTGTTCTTGTTTCTCATGCACATAACATGTCTCCTGTGAATTAGATAGAGAAGGATAATATGAGAGAATTCTGGCAAAATGGGCTTCTAAATGAAAGTGTTAAATGGTTTTGAAAAAGAGACAGAGTGTTCATTTGATGGAGGTCATGAGTAAATTGATTTTGAAAGGGAAGAAAATCTGAAAAATAAGAACGAGGAAAGAAAAATGCAAAAAATTAGAATGCAGCTAGTAGAACTGCCAGAATAATTTCAGTTTAAATCAATAAAACTGTGCATAAACTGTGTACTAAACCTAAGCTTTTTATCTTTAGTGATTGAAAATTGCGGTATACCTACTGAAATGAAATTGTTGTGTGCTTATACTTTATTGTTATAAGGAATGTCATTTTACCATATATAATGAAATGATACCAATAGATCTGCAACATATTAGTTCTGAACAATTATAGAATCATAGAATCATGCCTTAAGATCATCTAGTTCCAAGCCCCCTGCCATGGGCAGGGACACCTCCCACTAAACCATGCCACCCAAGGCTCTGTCCAACCTGGCCTGGAACACCTG
>JANHGB010024263.1:24832-37994 GCA_026283785.1 Coracopsis vasa | reverse complement strand
GCCAGAGCTGGCGGTGGCCGAGCATGTTCGGTACGAGAGCACCGGCCCGGCGCTGTGCACCGTGGTCTTCCTGCTCGTGTACTTCTTCGGCATGGCCAGCTCCATCTGGTGGGTCATCCTGTCCCTCACCTGGTTCCTCGCCGCAGGGATGAAGTGGGGCAACGAGGCCATTGCTGGGTACGCGCAGTATTTCCACCTGGCCGCCTGGCTGCTCCCCAGCGTCAAGTCTATCGCCGTGCTGGCGCTCAGCTCCGTGGACGGGGACCCCGTGGCCGGCATCTGCTACGTGGGCAACCAGAGCTTGGAGAACTTACGGGGCTTCGTGCTGGCACCGCTGCTCATTTACTTGGCCATTGGCTCCATGTTCCTGCTGGCCGGCTTCGTCTCGCTTTTCCGCATTCGTAGTGTCATCAAGCAGCAGGGTGGCCCCACCAAGACCCACAAGCTGGAGAAGCTGATGATACGCCTGGGGCTCTTCACCGTGCTCTACACGGTGCCAGCTGCCAGCGTGGTCGCCTGCCTCTTCTACGAGCAGCACAACCGGCCCCGCTGGGAGGCCACGCACAACTGCCCCTGCCTGCGGGACCAGCAGCCTGATCAGGCCCGCCGCCCGGACTATGCTGTCTTCATGCTCAAGTACTTCATGTGCCTGGTGGTGGGCATCACCTCCGGTGTCTGGGTCTGGTCTGGCAAGACCCTCGAGTCCTGGAGGGCCCTCTGCACCCGCTGCTGCTGGGCCAGCAAAGGTGCTGCCGTGGCTGGGGGCACAGGGGCAGGAGGTGGTGGGCAGGCTGCAATTGCTGCAGCAGGAGGACTTGGGGCTGGAGGTGGTGGCTCCCTCTACAGCGATGTCAGCACTGGCCTGACGTGGAGATCAGGCACTGCCAGCTCTGTCTCCTACCCCAAGCAGATGCCCCTGTCTCAAGTGTGAAGAGAAGGGGAAAGAGGCCAAAGGTTAGGGAATGAGGGACACTGGCCTGCGTAAAATGCCCCCTCACTGTTTGGTGCCATTAATGAACTCCTAATGGTCCTTATTAGCCACAGCTTGTATAGAACAATGCAGCTGGCAGAGGCCCTGGGCTCCAGCCCCCTCCTCCTTCCCCTCCATTCATATGCAGGGAGCATGTACTTCAAGGAGCCAGCTTATTATTTTGCTGGCAGAGGAGGGTAGAGTGTCACCCGTGTCTTGCAGAGGGCAACACACTGCAGTTTCTGATTCACTCTGGACTAGCAGCAGCTCATGGGAGGGAGGGTCTCCCTCCACCCCATCCTGAGGTGGGAGTCTGCTGGGACTGCAGGTTTTTGGGATGTTGATGACCAGGCAAATGCCTTACAATACAGACTGAATCAAAACATGTCTTAATTATACACCCCAGCTAAATACGGGTTTCCTACATTAAAGGATGTATTTATATAATTATTTGTTACCTTGTACAGATGTGTAAGATATGTATATATCCAAAGCTATACAGTCTGTAAATTTTTTGTAAAAAAGTTTAGAGGCTACCCCTGTAAGAGCAAATATGAGTATTCTATTTTGTCAATAAAATGACTTTTGATAAATGACTTCTTCAAGCTTTCCCCCTACTCCTGCCCTGGTTATTCAGCTGCTCTGGCTTTCAGTTCTACAAACTAGGAACTACATTCATGCTCCAGTCATTACTGTGATGGCTGCTTCTTACAGCAGTAAGATATACAGACACAAGGAAAACAAGTCATTCAACAAGTTGCTTTGAAAAGGTGTTTGCCAAAACTGGGAGGTGCCTTACCATAGTTCTCTGGTTTGGTTTTTGTTGGTTTGGGTTTTTTTTTTAAGATGACAGCATCTTTAAATTGAGCCTTCACAAAAGAGTCTTCTCATGGCATGTTAAGTATCCTTTTAAAACGGGTGTTATTTTAGGAATGTGCACACACGCCTTTCCTATCTGTTGTCTACACTTCTGTAAGCACCTGCCTTTCTGGGGATGCATACTGAAGTGTAAAAGGTTAATGTTTTAAATTCATAGATCATGTACGACGGCAGAACAGCAAGTTGAGATTTGTTAGATCAATCTCTTCTTAACAGATTAAACTAACATCTTAACTTTTGTATATCAAATATGGTCCTTTTTCAGGAGAAAAGGTATTGTTCTTCTGTCAGGACTAAGCTAATTTATTTGAGCAGAAGGCTGTTGAATTAACAGAAGAATGCTTTGGCAATTGTTGAACTTTTTACCTGTCTGCCCAGTGGCTCAGAACATCATTCCTTTAAGAGGAGCTAAATGAATAGGGTTAATCTGTAGGGAACTTGGTTTCTTTTGAGTTTGAGAAATCTTTGATCTTTTCTCTTCACCAAACGTGATGTATAGTCTGAAGTTTCTTTCCCTGCTGCCTGGTTCCTCTTGTTGCAGACCAATTGGCCACCATGGAGCCTTAAAGTTCTTCAATTAAAGGGACATGGGACTTTTTTTTTCTTTTTTTTTTTCTTTTTTTTTTTTTTTTTATTTTAAGAGGAAGACTTGTAACAGTTAGTGAACACCAGAGGGAAAAGGGAGAACAGCCTTTTAAACAGCTTTTCCCTGCATTGTTAGCCAGACTGCAGGCAGCAAGGCATGGCTTGGAGCATTATAAAAAAGAGCTATGAATGCCCTACAGGTGGTCTGCTCACATAATCTCCCCAATTTAAAACATTTTCCTTTACAGGACAATTGCATTACAAAACTCCCTTCTCTTTTGCTCCTAATTGAACCAAAGAACAACTACAAGATTTTCTTTAAAAACTAAGTGCCTAAAAATTTTTTTAAGATCTATTAACTACATTCTAATCTGTTTTCTAAAATGGGATCGCTCAGAATACCAGGAGTAGAAGCTGCATTAGACGTTATTCCAGATATTCTCATGCCTTCTTATATTCTGTAGAATTGGCAATCATTTAAAAGCAATTGGTTAGGTTGTGTGCTAGCAGTGAAAAGATAGCCCCAGGTCCCTTATTAACCTGTCAATCATGGTAAAAGATGGGCAGCTACCCTACTAATGACATAGATATCAGCCATGATTTGTGGGAAAAACCTAATTCCATTGAGCACTGATTGATTTTTGGTGTCCCTTTCAAAGAACCTGTAACTTAATAGATTCCTCCACTTCTACAAAGTTACCGGAATCATGAAAAGGAGGAATTTAAAATGCCAATCTCTAACTCCTTAGAGGGAAAAATAATTTTAATTTCTCAAATGCAAAGGATGTTCCACTGGGATTTATGCATCATGCCTATTTATACACCAGTTGACAAGGATCAGAATATTGACATTCCTGTGAGTTGAAAAGGCCTTAGTGTTTTCATGTCTTGCTTGAAACATTTTGTAACAGTCATTGAAACATTTAAATCAACATGGCAATTCTCCCTACTGTCAGTGGGGCTAAGGTAGAGGGGAAGCCGCACATATGGAAGCACAATCACTTCTTTGGATAAAACTGTATTCCTTCCCCTCCAGCGGATTCTAGCAAGGAACAGGAGAGGTACAGCCACAACTCTTCTCTGAGAATTTGTTAAGGTAAGTCTCTCGCAGACTGATGGTACAGGTTGCTAGGGCTGAGATAAAAGCACTTCTAGTAAAAGACGGGAAGTAGCCCTGTGTTTCTTAATGTACCCTGGAGTGATCTGAGAGGTGCTGCAGGTGGACTTAGGCAGGAAAGAGGTCTCAGAGCTGGTTAGGTCAACAAGATGTCTGCTTTGGAAGTGACTGAGTAATAATGCAAAGGTTACACAGATAAAAATGGGATAAAACCGGAATTACTAGAAAGAAACCTGGAGAAAGGGTACTAGAGAATTTAATTTGTAAGTGCAGATTTTTGTGAATCTACATGAAGTTTGTGTAATCAGGAAACCCAACAGCAAGGCACTTAGGTGTACAAGAAATAAAACTCTACAGCTACATAGGCCTTCACATTATCATGATACCCTTTATCAGACTTACAGATAAATTTGCTATAAAGATCCAAAAACTCTTGGTAAGGTGGTAGGAGTTACATGTTAACTTTCAGGGTCTGATGACAAGCTGCCATCTCCCTAAATTTGCCAGACAGCTGCTAAAACTACTCCCAGCAGACCTGTGGCCTGCTGAGCAAGAGTCCTCCTCTTATCGTACCTGCTGACACAGGCTCACTGGTTGACAGCAGCCATGCACCCAGCAGCCACACTGGGTCTGGAGAGCTGAGGGCAAGCTTTAGTATTACCGAGGTGGCTTCAGAGCTCAGGCTGTATAGCAACGTTTGGAGAGCTGGATAAATGGCAACTGGGAGCCTCCTGCAGCTAACAGAAAGGCTTAATTGTGCAGTTCAAGACACTGACAAAGCTAGCAGAGAAACATGGTTTGGGACTTCTTTCTTCTCTAGTAAGCAACATACCTTTAGAGCGTTCCTTTTCTTTCCATGACCCCTCCTGGCTTTACATGTTCCTGCTTTTCAAAAGGAAATCCTATGGATTATTCTCCTCCTGCTGTAATGACTGAATAATCCTGCAGCCTCCAAAGGAGCTGGCCCAGCTGCCAGTGAGCCTTTTAAAAAGCAGAGCAGGAGCCTCAGGAGGGACACCACATCTCCCCTGGGCCATGCTACTGAGCCTAGGAACTACCTGGCACTGTTCTGCAACCTAACCTGCTCCAAAGTTTTCCCTGTGCGGGAAAAGCTTCCCTGGAACTTTGATAATCAAGCATGGAAGGGAAGGAACTTCAGACAGGGAGGAATTGGGAAATCACTATATATTGAAATAATATGAGTATGACCAGGCTTTCTGGGAAGGCTGTGAAGGCTAAGACACACAAAGAGTCTTTTTTCCTTCTCTCTTACACAGTATCTTAAAATCAAAGTATTGAGGTGCTTACACATTAAAGAGTTCTTCAAATGTGCTTGGCTAGTCCTAAAAGGTCTCCCAGATCGGGTAGCAGAGCTGGAGGCAGGATCACCTCTGCAAGCATTGTGCTTCACCCCAGCTTCAGAGCCCAGGCTCTTTCCAGATTCACTCAGGCAGATACATCACTAGACGTCTGAAGGTGGCTTGTAGGAAAAATCTACAGCAGGTTTTCACAAGAGGAAACCGGTGCTGGGAGCCAAAGCAGGATGCCTGGATTTAAAAAAGAATCAGGAGCTGAGAAAGAAACACCAGAGTCCTTGGAAGAATCCCAGGTCTACTTTGAAATATGAAAACTTCAATACGAGTACAACTAGTGCTTGATCTCAGTGACTCTGCTCCACATACTTCTTTCACAAGCACTACATGCAGTACAAAAGCCAAACCTAACCTGCTCAGTTAACCTTCTTAACCGATAAAGACATGGAATTTTAAATAGGATAGACAGGCCACCTATATACAGGGAAAAAGTGAACTGGTGGTAATGAATGCTGACAAATGACAAAAGATGCTCTTGGAGTAAAAGTTCACCTGCAGTCAGGATCATGCTGGAGGAAAGCTCAATGTGGGCCGGTCAAACCAGCTTGTAGAATCACAGCCAGTTTCCAAAGTGCCTGTTACAACCTGCCTGCAGCATGCCCTGCTCCTGCACCCTGTTTCAGAGCCACAGGGCCTGTGTGTCTTGAGGCACACACTTGTTCCACCCACTGTGGCCAGCCTAGGTTCTGTCCTAACAGGGAATTGAGGAACAAACTGTCTCCATTGCTCATCCTGGCCATGTTCCCTCTCTTTTTGCCCTGCATACCAACACTGGATGGTATAGAAAAGATAACACACCTCTTCCCAGAATTAGAGGCTCAGCAACAAAGGTCTCCCTGAAAGCAACAGGGTGAGCCTAAGAAGAATAAAGGAAGTGATTTACAGGTGATGGTCCAGAGAAGAAATACTAAACAGGGCAGACACCCTGCATGTGGTCATGATGAGCTCTAGGTAACCTTTAAAAGAACTCAATTAGAATTTTCAGACAGCTCTATTTATGTAAGCATTTATAAATGCCCATCATTACTGTAATCACGTATGCTAATTTCCCTAGTTCAGCAGAAAGGATCACACATGATAAATGCTGTTCTGGTATGGAAATAACTAGTGTCTGGTATTAAAATGTGGAGCCATAATCTGAGATGACTAAGAATAGTCAAATCACTTCAGAAACTAATACCTAAGGTCAAATGATGAACCAAGCTTTTTGAAGGCTGAGGTAATACATTTTTACTCCTGTCTGTCTCTTATCTATGATCTCAAAACACTTTACATTCACTCATGAATTAAAAATCAAATTTCTTCTTGGGAGACAAAAATTGCAGTAATAATACCTAGGCTAACAAAACAAAGTGCAGGTCTAGGGGAAGAACCTGGATTTCACATCTCCATTCTGTATTTTCAATAACACTCTATTTTACAAGCACTTCTTCACCCCTATGCCCTCCCCACCAATTTCCCTTCACCAGGTCTCCCAAAAGGCCACAGTCCCACATGCCCAGAGTGCACGCAGTTTCCCAGGCACAGCACCAGATCTATTACCAGTTTTCAGCGAAGCTGGCGCTCTCAGACACCAATCCCACCGCTGCCTTTACAGCTTATGAAGCACTCTAGCACTTACCTGGGGCTTGTGTGGGAGATGTGGTCCTCTTCACCAAAGACATTTGAGGGAGTTAGTTAGGTGAAAAGAGACAGACCAGAGTATGGCCACCATGTTAGGCTTACCAAGCCAAACCTGGGCTACGTGTGCTTATAGTCTGAAGTTAAATCCACTTTTAAAAGACTGGAGAAAGAATTACTCGTTCTTCCCATTCTCTAAGACAGGTAGGTGTGGAAAAGAAGGTTTACAAGAGTTTTGTAGTTGGAGCAGGCAAGACATCTCGGCAGACAGATAGCCCTCTGCCCCTTCTCTACAAGCTGATGCATGCAGCCCTTTTCTCAATATCCCCTCTCTCTCTCATGCATGGCGAGGCTGCAGCATGGATATGCAGACAGAGTCCCATCTTAGTGTGCTGGGGTCAGCACACCCCATGGACCAGCCCACTGCACAGGGACCTTGAACATACGTACCAATGTCATCCACCAGGCAGGGGTTACTGTCACTGCAATTAGAGAAAACCACAGAGCTAGGGAGTCCTTTTTTAAAACACAGCTTCCCAGGAAAATACAAATTTAGTCAGAAAGACATGGGCACACCACTGTACATACCCAATATAGTGGAAAGGAGAAAGCTGTACTATCTGTCTTGATACTATCTGATATTTTTAATATGTTGCAAAAAAAAAAAAAACAAAAAAACAACTCAGTTCTTTCCCATTTTTTTTTTTGCCTGTTGTGACTTGTTAAATGCTTTTATGTATGTTTTAAATGCATTATCTAACTATTCTTTCCTCCAAAAATGTGTCGTTGTTAATTATACTTAGCATTCCTTAAAGAAGCGTAAATCTCAATTATTTTTTTTATTTGAATTTTTGACAGAAAATAAACCTATGACTAGAATGCCCCATTTTCACATCTTCTGAAATCAGAAAGAGTAATTTTCATGGTATGAACTAGCTTGATTCAAAATGCCCGTTAGACATGATGCCCTCATCATTTCTCAATGGTTGCAATCTAAACAGCCTCTTTTGATGTAAATCAGAATATGTGGCAGTCTGGCTTAAGAAACAAATTATTTACTTTGGCTTTCTGTCCAAAAATAGAGTGGGAATAAAACTAAATCTGACTTTTTGGGAAGGGAAGGGGAAACGCTTCCCATCCAGCTAGAGAACGTGCAGCTTTGGGGAGGCACGTGTTCTGTACATTCTGTACATTGCTGCCATCTGGAGATAGGGCCTTCCAGCGCTGCACAGAGCCCGGAGCAGCCACTCGGCAGGGAGCTGCGCTGCTTTCCTTCCCCAAGCCTGCTGTGAAGAAAACACATTTACCAGTGTGATTTCTTTTTTAAGCTGGAGTTTTCCACAAAACTCCAGTGAAGAGAAATTTTGCCTATAACAATGTGGAAAGTCACAGTTTTACAGGATATGGAGCAGGGCATTAGGAATAGTGAGATCGGGAAACTGCAGAGACCCACAAGGAGCTTCACTGCTGCCATCCTCCAGCTCATTAGTGTACAAGAATTGTGTGTGTTGTTTTTAGCAGCTAAAGAGTTATTTATGGCTTCTATGTTCTCAAGCCAAAGTGAGTGAGGGGTGCAACCAGGGCAAACGCATCAGAGCAATGCAAATCACTGACAAGGCATCATGAATGCAAGCTGAGCAGAATTTAAATACAATCCATGAATGAGAGGAAAGATTTGCATGAAGGAAAGAATCATTAGAATCTGATTTAACAAGCAGTATATAAAATGGGCCTTTGCAAGCTTAAAATGAAGCAAAGCACATTCACGTTATACATTCTTAATGAAAAAAAAAAAAGCAAAATCACAAAAAACCTAATTTATTAGTAGAGCTTGGAATAGAAATGGTTTTCACAGAATACCTTTAGATCCTGATTCAGAAACTTGTGCTTGATTGCTTCCTTGAATAGAAGTGGATCATAAGCATGTCGGGTGGTAAGGACTATTTAAGTGCATGCCAAAGTCCTATTGATTTCAATGAGATTTTACAAGATGCTTAAAATAAGCATATGCGTAAATGTTTTCTTGAGCAAGAGTGCTTTTCTGAATTAGGGTTTAACTCATGAATTTGCGCAGTGCTTTCAAACATTATTTCTTCTGGGAAAATAGAATAGATGAGAATAAAAATCATATATATATTTCTGCATGTCTTAGAAGAAGGTAATGGAGAATTATCCTGGGTAGAAGTATTCAGGGTAGAATTTTCTGTAAGGTCCAAAAGCCAACAGTGAAAAAATCTGTGGAAGTTGAATGTGAATAATGTTCACAGAGAAACTGTCATAGACCCTCCATTGGTTTCATCCCAACTAAATTATGGAAAATGGATAGTGAATATAAGGTATTACATAGATAATGACAGTCTCTTGGGAGAAAAGGGATATATTATTTTACATTAAGTAATATTGTATTCTGTCTTTGAGAAAAGTGAGGTAATTGTTTTTTTCATTTCCAGTCAGTTGTCACAAACACTGGGCAGAACAAACTATTTAATGTCTCCTAAAATGCAATATATCTACCTCTAAATATCTTGTCTTTTAAAGTGATGGCTGAGGTTGCTGATTCTGATGTGCTGTGTTTTCTGATAATAAGAAATCATATATCTCTGTCAACACTGAACAATCTTTTTCTTTCTATTGAAGCATTGGTCCAGCTGTACATTTACATCTCCTAGCATATTCCTGCAGAACTACAGTGCTTCGTTTTTTGCAGTTCTCTCAATTAAGTTGTTAGCAGCAGTACACACGGAGCTCAGTGTACAGCTGTGTGGCCATATTGACTGTACTTGTGGAAGACTTTAGTGCCCATTTTTATTTTGGTATTTTAGAAGATTTCAGAGTGTTGCAGTGGTGACTTGCAAGGTGTCTTTCTGAAATCTATGAAAGGTGTCACCAATGTTTGGTTTTCCTGCTCTTTTTCTAAAGAATTATACCATGAAAACGTTTGACATCATATGGTATTCCAGGTCAATAGCAAATACTGTTTTCCTGATTTTGTTTTCTCTGTCTCTTTTGTTCAGCAAAACCACTACCACATTTGGTGAAAGGTGACATCTTTTATGGTAGTACTTCAGCTGTGATTATTGCTTAAATATTTATTGATATTTTCAGACTTTAATTTCTTCTTCCTCCTCCTCCCCCTCCCCTCCCCCCCTTTACAAGTGTCATGATTAGGTGGAGGCTGAGGTTCAGCTCAAGACTAAGACATCTAAATACAAGTAGGGATCCAAGTATGGTTAGGGTATATTTTTTTGAGGTAGACTATTACATAAATTACTGTTGTAGTCAATACAGTATTAGTAACGTAGTCAGAGCGTCCTGGCAGATGAGTCCATTCCCTCTAGAGTAAATCTGTGGGCCTTAATTCAGTTGCTCAGACATAGGTTTGAGGTGGTCCTGGAGACTCCTTCCCAGCTTCTACCTGCCTTTCCAAAAGAGCATGTGTCTCCTGTCATTTTCTGTCATGTCTGAAGGTCCCAGGTGAATATCTCAATTACCTGCTGGTAGCTCTAACAACATGAGATACCTTTTGTGGGCAACTGACTGGAGCCCATATCTGGATTTGACCAGATCTCATCAGAGAGTAATGGAAGTTTGGACACTTACCTCACAGCTATGTGACAAAGTGACTTAATCTTGAGCTGAACCCTGCCAAGAGAGTCTGGTGATTCTATGTATCATCAGTCACATTTCTGTGCAAGATTTCAGTATTGTCTGTGCTGGGGTCTATCATGTCTTTGTAAAGCTGGTACAATTTATAGTTCTGATTGTTCGATAGAAAGGTTGTTTCTTAGCCACTAATCTCGCCTCTTTGACCCCCTTAAAAGCACTCTGCACATTGTCTGCTAAGGATTTAGGAGGGATTATTCCTGACAAGGCCTTTGATTAGTATAATCATAACTTATTCAGTGTAACCATCATTTATTGAAAAGGTATTATTTTAGTGTTACCTCTTTAGGCAGTCCCCTCATCTATAGTGATACCTATGTGCTGCCGTCTACCTTGATGCAGTACATTAACTTCTCTGTTCTTTACTTTAAAATTTATTTTACTGCTGCTTCATTTCCTGGCAAAATTTTAGTGGGGGCTTTTTTTTTACTTTGGTTTGCTTCTTTTCTTTAGTTTTCTTCATTATATTTCTTCAATTTAAGACCACTTAAACTGCATAACCATGTATCCTTAAACCATGCAAGTTCCATCAGCTCCTCTAGAGAGCAGCAAATATGTTCAAATAAAATAGTAGCATGCTTCAACCTAATGCTTCCTGACACACAAGCTGTATTAACTAATCTAGCTGAGTACTGATAAAAAGCGAAGAGCTACAAGGAATGGAGGACCTATCCCCAAGTCTGGCATTTTCTGATGTTGTCTGAGAACCATCCTAGCCCTGGTGCTTTCTGTGGATGCAGCCCCCTATCCTCTCTCAAAGCCCTGCTTGAGCCAAACTCCATCTCACCAACATCTTGTGGCAGAAGGGAAAAGGAAGGCAACAGGGGTGCCTGGCCCAGGGACCAGACTTGGATGCCCACCAGATCTGTGGGCTGCAAAGCTTCCCGTCCTTATTCACTCAGGACTGTCAGCCAAGAGGAAGCTCTCGCTTTCTGAAAAACACCCACAAGTTCTCCATTCCTCATGGCCATCAGTGGGCGTTTGACAGATGGGGCTCTGTCTCCTGGTGTGCACTAGGATTTAAGGGAACTTGGCACCTGACAGTGAGCCACAGTTATTATTTTTCTAAAGGAAAATAGGCAAAGTAGTGAAAAGTCTTCCCAGCTGTAGACCTCTTCATACTAACACCACCATGTCCTTGGACCTAAGTAATACATGAATCTTCAAAAGAAGGACAAAGTTCCCTCTGTTCTTTAGGATCAGTCTCCAAAGCAAGATTGACAGCTGCCTGCCTGAGCACTTGCACAGCTGACACAGACCTAGCAGAAAGGCAAACTCATTCTAATGGGGAGATAGATACATTAAAAAGAGCTTTCAAAAACACTCTCGTGCTTGCAGTCCTGTCTCCAGGAAGGTTTTTCTGCCAGTAAAGCCTGTTGGCCTTTGTCAAGAAGCAGTGTCCCTGGAAGTGTTCGAAAAACACGTAGATGAGGCCCTTAGTGACATGGTTAGTGGTGTCCTTGGCAGTCCTGGAGTAAGGGCTAGACTTGATTATCTTAAAGGTCTTTTCTAACCAGCTTGATTCAATGAGTCTATGATTCTGTGTTCGAGTTTGTATCTACTTCCTAAAGCAGCTTTTGCAAAGGTTTTTCTCTCAGATATAAGCCTGGCCAGTTAAGCTAATATAAGTCACCCCAGATGTGCAGAAGGCCTATGACTGCAAGCAAAGCAGGTTTTCCTCAGTTTTCTGTGACTCACACACTGCATTTCACCACCACTACCACCCCTCCTGGTGGCATTCACTTCGAATTGCCAGGTCCCAAAGTACAAATGTGAACTGCCTTCCTTCAGATAACCACCTGAGCTCTGTTAAATGAAGAGCACGAAGAGATGGCTCTGAATGGACAGAAAACATTGCCAGCGTAAGAGCTACTGCCAAGGCCACATGAAAGCAAGGGGCCAAAATCCCCTCTGGAAAATGGACTTACCATGGGTTGGGTCACACACTTTGCCGAAGGTCCTGGAAATGGTGGAACTGGTACTCCAGGGTCAGGGATGGAGACTGTACCTTGCTGCATTTGAGATGCATAGTGGCAGCTGTGGCAGCCCCCAAGTGGGGTACAGCCGGTGTACTGGAAAACTACAGCCTCCTGTACCGTGAGACCTCCTGGTGTTGAGAGAGACAGAATATAAAGAGACTGGCAAAACCAGAAGTAGCTGACACTCACTAGCACTTTCTCTTTACAGACTAATTCCTGCACACACTTACATGCACATTGCATGGTGGTGTGTCAAATTGCATGGGAGACTCAAATCAGGGGAGCTCAGTCAACACTGAGATGCTAGGTGAGGTTTTCGGTCAGGTGCTGACTGAGGCATCCATACCCTTATGATATGCTTTATATAGTCTAGTTTCAAGGAAGATCCTGCTGATTCTCCAGTGCAAATAAATTTATCTATAGTTAACTTTACAGACACAGAAGCATGCCTGCAGTTGCATCACATATCTACCAAAGGGTTACTCTGCAAGATGGCCTTAGCTTTGCAACAGTTTCTCAATGTAACCCTACATCATATGATTCCTTTCAACTGATCTACTAACCTCTCACAGATCAACAGATGTACTGCATGTTTAAGGTGACCAGTCTGTATTGGCAGGGCCTGCAAGCTGCAGGGATGCAGTGGACAGCTCTGTAGAGACTGAAAAGTCCTTGAAGCTGTATGTTGGCACCCCAACTGAAGTGCTCTTATGATGTCTATGCATACATTCAAAAACCAGGGCAAAATTGTACAGAATTTGGTGTCAGAAGCAGTGTGGGACAATATTTAAACTGAGCTGGTCCCCAGCTTCTAGTAGGAAAGCCAAAAGCGAAAGGACTTACTTGTGATTCCTGACTCCAATACTCCATCTTTCTGGAGGGCACTGTAATAAACTTCAGTTTCCAAAGAAAAGCTCAGAATCTGCCATCATCTTCACACTGTAAAGTGTTCATCAGAGAAGGCTTTTCAAAGATA
>JANHGB010024263.1:0-24755 GCA_026283785.1 Coracopsis vasa | reverse complement strand
GTGAATGGCACAGGATTGTAAAAAGTCTTTGGATTTAGCGCTGTATGTGTACTCCCATAAACTATAGTTGTGGAGATGGCTTGGGCGTCCTGCCTGTCAAACCCAAATGGATGAAAATAGAAGGTAAAGTGGGAGAAGGCAAAAGCTAGTGAAGTAGATTGTGATTGTAATTCTAGCTACATGGGTGCTGGGTAATTTTAATTGTAGAGATACAGTTCACACTTCCCAATCAGATTTCTTCCTTGATGAACTTATTTTTCAGAACTGGCATAGCTATGCGTCGCAGGCCAAGAGTTCATGTTATGACTTTGAACAGAAACCATCTAATTTGCAGACCATTTTAGCAACTCAGTTACAATGTAAGAGCATTACATTGTAAAATTATTTCTCTATCAGTTGAACATCAGGCTATTAAAAGCAGTACAAAAGACAGAAGTTAAAGATCAGTCTTTTCAACTACTCTACTTTCTTATTTTTGGATATGCATTTCTTTATTATCCTAAAATACTACAAGCGGTAATAAATTATCTGTTCTCCATTGTAATAATGACATTAAAATAAAATAATGTGCAATTAATATCCTCTTTAATGATCTCTTCTAGAAAGATAATCACTGCAATAACGATGTATCACGTAAGGGCAGATAATTTTAATAACTTGAAAGAATACACTGAGGATCTCTCTGCATTGTTAACTTCAGATTTAATACTTATTCTGGTCTGAACTGACGGATACATGGAGAACAACTGCTGCTAATGGGAAATTATGCATTCCCTAGGCACCTGTCTGAAGTGTATTTCACAAGAGAAGAGAGTCATGGGTTTCTATTATGCTGATGGGAGCAAATCAAGTGACTCAACAAGGAGTGTGAGGCAAGAGGATGAAGTGGTTATAACTGATTGAAACTTGGAGTTTGGCTTCTACTTTGTTTTTTGGTTTTGTTTTTGTCTTTTTTTTCTTTAAATTGTGCTGCTGCTGCAGAAACTGCCAGTGTTACTTGATTTTGCTGCATGGAAAACATAGAAATTCCAGGTCTCCAGCAGTGTACTAGATACTTATTTAGCAAAAAGAGTGCTGTGATGCAGTAGAAGATACTAAGAAACCAACATTATTTTAG
Source organism: Coracopsis vasa (assembly GCA_026283785.1). Lineage (NCBI taxonomy): Eukaryota > Metazoa > Chordata > Aves > Psittaciformes > Psittacidae > Coracopsis > Coracopsis vasa. The sequence goes on along the minus strand of JANHGB010024263.1, from coordinate 23,638 downwards.
GCATTTTATAATTTTCTAATAAAAATTTCATTTCCCATGTGAAAACTATTGTATCGCAGATTTCATGATCAGTTCCGACTCTGTTTCCAGGGAGCTCAATTCTTTTCTGTATAGTCTCATGTTCAGTATCACACAAGAGTGGATGAGCAGTATATGTATCTTACACACTGTTCCATGAAACACCTCAGGGTGCTAGTGGTACCTGCTCTGCCGCTATGGCAGCCTTGTCAGAACCCAAGACAAAGCTCCCTGACGGCAGTGTTAGGAGTATTGTGTTTCCAACCCATCTTCTGAAACACCTCTCTGAAGTACCCAGGTTAAGAAAAGACTTAAAACACACTCTCAAATGTTACAAGCAGCTTTTTTAACATTTTTTCTGAGTATGAAATATGTTCTGGAAGGACTTCTTAAACCAATACCCAAATTTAAAAGACTAAACCTTTCCTCCAGCAGCAGAAAATCTTGTTGCTTTCTTGCTCCACATCTATTATTTCTTTTACTCACTCTTTCTAGGATATCTAGAGATCTTCACAGGACCTAAACATTCAGTGATATTGAATATAAGGAGAAATTAGAGGTGATCCTCTTTGTTCTTTCAAACAGAACTTCTTTTCCATATTCTCCTCTCCACTGAGGATCCCCCTACCAACGATCACTTAATTTGCTTGAGCTGTGGAAGCTCAGAATAGCTCAAGCACGTCTCCCCTTGGTCTTCTCTTGCTGGTACATCTACCCATTTTATAAAGCCATGTCTTTGTAATTACTAAATGTATCTTGGAAAGAGTTGTTAGAAGGGACTTAGAGACGTTTCCTTAGGAGCAGGTTGTTGGTGCCAGAAGCTTCTATTCAGTCTCCAGTGAAAAGCCCATATAAATCCTGCTTTTTAAATATGCAGGTTTTGTAAACACATTAAGTGCTTGTTACACTGACTCTGAAATATGAGTCAAAGGGTCCACATACCCTAAAAGCAGCCAGGTCTGCAGCTGAGCAACACAAACCAAAGGCCACAGTTTTACAAGAAGAAACTGCAAACAGAATAAGGATTCACTCATTTCACTTTCCATCTTTCCATTTCGAACACAAACAGGATCTTTCTGATTTGAAATGAGACGTCTCAGTTATTAAAAGATGTCTGATTGGAGACACAAAAAAGCAAACTGTGTCCAGCCACAACACATTTATTATTTATCCTACCCTATTTATATCTCACACTGAGGGATGTACGCAATAGACTGAATCCACATTTGTTCCCTACATTCCTTCTCACAGCTGAGAAGATGCAATGACTCATAAAAGGTCTCATTGTTGCAATGTTCTGTCATGGTATGTATAATCAGCACAGACCCCGTTAAAGAGGCTTTGGGGGATGAGAAGTTTAAATATTTAATGGTTTTCTGCCTATGATAAGTTTAATAATTAATGTTCCTCCTACCCTGGAAATGACAAATCATACAACAAGCATGCATGATAAAAAGAGACAAACACAGCTAACAGAGAGGAAAACTTTACTTAGAAAGTAGTAATTAAAAACCTCTGTAGCATACCTCAGGATCCCAAAGTACTTTGCTGGCAGAAGTAAATTCTGCCTTTCCACCCAAAGAGTAGTTCTGTCTATCTATCAGTTAAACTACCTAATTTTTTGAGGGGATGCAGAAGATGAAGGATAATTAGGTGTTTATCTTAAGTCTTTACTTTTCATATGTGAGAAATGATACTCAGATGTAATGAGTCAAACTGTTCTAAAGACTTTTGCATTCACAGGAGAGAAAAGGAAGAACGGGGAAGCTGTTGTGCCTTTATGTTCTGCACAGAAGAGCCAGCCATTAAGTCATTACAGAAACTTGTTACGTGGCAGGCTAAGAGCAATACTAGATCTGTGCCTGGGTCTAAACAGTGTCATAGCTACTCCAGCTCCAAGCAGTATCTACAAATGCTAGGTCTTGTTACCTTCTGAATAATCTGGTTTACAAGATGCTACCACCAGTACCTTCATCTGAATACATGCTCCTTCACATCCGCTCCCACTGATGATCTGCAGGTATATGCAACCTTCAACCCCCACTGACTTGTAGCTAAAAGAAAATTCAGCTCACGCACTGCTGCTCTTCAGTGCTGGACCACGCTTATGTAAATGCAACAGAATTAACATTGAAGGAAAGCACAAAGCATGACAGTAATAAAGTCTTCTGTGACTCACTCGGTTTAGAAACGTTTTCAAATGATTAACATAAGAAGTCTGTCAGACAAAGAGGGTGAGAACTTTAACACAGACATTGCCACTGTATCCTTATTTCAGGGTAGAAACCATTTTCCCTAAGCCCAGATCTGACATAATCATGTTGTGGGAGAAATAGGTATATGTAGAAAGTGACTCACCTTACCTTCAGAGATGCCTAAACGAGGTCAGGTGACTCATTCCTCCTACTGAAATCAAGATCCAAGTGTGATTATTTCAGACTGAGACACATAAAATCTTGATGTGTCAGTTGTACATCTACGCCAGTGCAGAGTAAGTAGTGCCAGGACATGGGCTATGGTGCTCAGGCTCCTGCACTGCCAAGCTGCTGGAGCACTTCCTGACACCCTTCTGGATGATACCCATCTGGTTCTCTCCTGAGCAATTCTCAAGCACAGCACCATTCCCAACAGGCAATCTGGGTGAAGCAGCCTTGATTGGGAGGCTATTAGAGTTGAGTAACTCAGATGCAACCAGACTGGGCCAGCTAACACCAGGGGCAGAGAAAGGTACTTCCATGGCACTGCTAACAAGGTTAGGTATAGCCTTCCATCAGTAGGATACAGGGGTTTTTTACACATTAACACTTTGCTACAGACCATGTGTTTTTATTTTATTCACTGTGTACTCTTCTTGCTTGAATATCTTTTCTTAGAGTGGGCTTTGAGAATTTAGTATGAGGAGATAAATTAACCTTCTGAGAGCAGACAACGTACACCTGTGTTTAAAAGTCACATCTTTCATAAGCTCAATCTTTTGCAATAAAACAAGGTTAGGGTAAACAAGTGTTCACAAGTACTGCTGGAAAACCAGGTCAGTCACATCAGTGACAGGCAACAGCTTTTTGAAGTCACACTCAGATAAACAAAAATGTGCTACATTTTTCGAAGAACAGTTCCCTTAATGTAATATCCTTCAAACTCCAATCCAAGGTTTATGCTTCCTCATCAGTGGAGGAACACACCATAATATAGTGTCTCTGCAGCATAACCACAGCCAAGGGATCCAGCTGAAACTACCTGAAACCTTGTCAGTGATGCAATGACTTGTCCTGCCAGGGTCATAGGCCAGTGGTTGCTCAGGGCTCTACACCCATTCTGACTTTTTTGACCTCAAGCAGCTAGTACTGCTATAATTTGATTGTGCATCAGGGGGTTTTAACTCAGCTGAAGGGTAGTATCCTAAAAGCTTGTTCTGAACTACAGAGGAAGAAACTCCAAGGTGAGACTTGATCTGAGGTCTCAAAGTCAGGGCAGTATCTTTAATGAAGTCTTGCTGAAGCCTGGGTCTCACTTGCCCACATGTAGTTCCTTGGTGATCACCATCACACAAGGGTTCTTCAGCACTATCATCTTGTTTAACAGCAAGATCTCCTGGTATACAAGGCTTGTTGCTGTTGCTGTTAAGGTTAGTGCTAGCAGTTTGCTGAGACACCACTTCTGGATGAAGAGCAGCCTCTTCTTCCTCTTCAGAGAGAAGTGAGCAGGAGCCGTCACTGGTCTGGCTGCTATTTGATAGTGGATGGTCCTGATTTTGAGGTGGAGAAGAGCTACCATGCTGTACTGGGGGAAGGTTTAAAATGCACTCATTCTCTTCATGGAGGTTTGCCAGCAGCTTGTTCTTTTGGTTTCTTACTGTCATTCTGCGGAGAGCACAGCAAAGATCGGCAAGGCTAAGCAGAAAGGTTAGGCTGCTGACTCCCCAAATGAAAATCATCATGATGGATTTCTCAGTGGGCCGAGAGATATAACAGTCAACTGCGCTTGTGCAAGGTGAGTGGTAGCAGGAAAAGCGCTCAGGAACAAAAAATCCAAAGAGGAAATATTGCACAGCTGCAAAGGCAGCCTCAAGTAGTGTCCTAAAAAGAAGATGAACAGTATATGCCCCAGAAAAATTAAGGACGCTTAGGTTGTCTGCACCACAATCCAATCTACTGACAACAACACTTCTACAGAGCTCTTTCAGGTCTTTGGGGCTTGATAAGCACTTATTCCCTTTGCATCCATATGCCAAACAGTGCATTTTTACAATGTACATAGCTACTTTGTGCAGAACATAAATGCTGAATGCAGCATAAGGTAGCAGGATAGACACAGTCTGAATGAGCCAGAATCTAAAGTGAGATACAGGAGAGAACAAGTCATAGCAAACATTGGAGCATCCTGGTTGAAGGGTGTTGCAGACAAAGCGCTCCTGCTCATCTTGGTAGAGTGGATAGCCCGCTAATACTACCACTGCCATTCGCAGCAGAATTACTAACATTAGCCAGATCTTTCCTAGAAGGGAAAAAAAGGTAAGAAAAGGAGTCAGAGCACTGATATTGAAAGGAAGGCAGGTGCGATAGTGATATGCTCTCTATACACAAAACATTTGAAGAACTAGCCTCTGTAATCCTCCTTAGTAGCTCCTCTTGAGTTTTATTTGGACTTGGTCTGAAAGTCGTGTGAAAACATGCTAAGTGACACATTCCGCAACCTTCATCTAGACTCAACAGTATAGGAGTTTGATGTACAATAATCCATGCCAATGCAAACCTCAGCCTAATGAAAACCACTCTGAATATGTCCAAAACAAATAAAAAGAGTTCACAACTAAGTTAATAATCCCATTTCACTTACAGTTCTTCCTTGCTGTTGGGTTCGTACCTCCACACCCAAATTTTGTCTGATTTTGGTAATATAGATTAGCTAACACAGTATGAAACTTCTAGATACACAACGTTGTTCCATGACATAGTATTTGTTCTTGGTCTTGGTCATGAAATCGTATGTAAACTTGACTACAGTAAACAAAATATCTCTGTTGTGTCTAGACTGACATTCACTAGTGAGCTAGTTAACAAGTGCTATTAGGAAACATATGAAAGGTGTTCTACAAATGTACATCTCTGTGTGTGCCCATGTGTAGCCCAATCATTTCTCTCTGCTGTTTCTTTAGTTGCCTCATCTTGATCATGTCTTCCAACCTTGGTGCGCAGCTTCTCTCTCCATTCAGTCCAAAAGCTCCCTTCTGCCTTGATACCAAGACCAAGTGAAGCCTTACAAGCTTGGCATTTTCATACATTGCTTACTTCATCTTTCCCTGAATTCTTTCTTAGGATTGTAGGGCTTGGTCTCATCCACTTTGGTTGGAAAGATCAGGCCTTACACTTATTCCATTGCAATAACACTGAAAGAACAGACATTGGTACCCAATGTGTCATATCTTTTGAATGAGACTATATTGTTCATTACAGTTTCTTGGAGGACTTTGGAGGACTTTGGATGAAGTAGGTTTTTATTAAAAGGGTTTTTTTTGAGGTTACACACACACTGCTGTATTAATGACAAACTTATTCATTAAAAATAAGAAAAAATAAGAAAATAAAAGAAAAAATTCTTTTTTTAGACAAAACAGGAAGGCCTAAAGATACACTGTTACATTGTCAACAAATTAAAAATATACTCTGTAGAAAAGCATGAAAAAAACCCAACATCTGAAGTTAAGTTTAGTGCTTGGATTTCTGAAGTTTCCTTTTGAGTCCTGTCACAAGCCCCCGATATAGTTTTGAAAATTACTTTAGTTTAATAATCTGCTGCCTTAATTTCACATATTTTTAAAATGTGCCAAGGTAAGTGGGAAAAACCTAAACACTTATGAACAAAAAGCAAGCACACAAAACAGGGAAGAGTGATAAGATTAATTCTGCGCTTTAAGGAATGGTAAAAAAAACAGTTGTAACCATAGACAGACAAACAGCAAGAGTCAGTGACTTGAAAAAAGAACATTATATGGAGTTAATGACTGAGAAATGCACTGAAAATCTCAAGTCACTGATAGTGATTGTGCATCCCACATGCAGGCAAGGTTTTGAAGGCAGTTTCTGAAACACCACCAATACACATTCTAAAGGCTTTTTAAAAATCCAGATCCCAAAGCATTTTTTACTATAAAATATATGATTATTTACAGGTATTGTCTTGGATAACATTCTTTTCTGCTTTCCATAAAGCTATTTCCCCGTAGTGGATGTGAATATTAAAATATTCAAACATTTGCTCAACACTGTGTGATAGCTGCTGTTGCACTGAACATGGAGTTTGAATGCCTCATATAAACCATTTGTGGCAAGTAGGCTGATTATGGGCAAGAATAGTAGAACTGCACCCTGAAGTGGAAAAACTTCAGCTGCAATAAGCTTAAGGATATAGAAAACACATGAGAAATGATGAGAAAAAATTGCTACTCCCAGCAAAATAATACATTATTTAACCATAAATAAATTGAAGCCTTTCCATTTTATCTTTAATCACCTGAACTTTAGTGGTGGCTTTGCTGTGCTTTCAGCTTCCTGCATTTTGGTGACAGGCTGTACTGTTACTCTCTTTTCAACATTGTGTGGGTCAATAGAAAACACCATCTGCACAGAATCAGTAATCTTTAGTAAGCAATGTTTCATCATTAGGTAGCATTTTTTCCCTGCAAGGACCTCAAAGTATTTGAAGCGCATTAGTTAATTAAGTTCAAAATAGTACATGCTATTTCACTATCAATTTTTAATTAGAACATGTACAATAGGGAGTGCTGCTTAAGAAAAATCAATGGCTCCCTAGGAAGTAGTTTAGTATGACATACATTTTAGAGATAACCCCTCCACACATCACCTTCTCTAATGACTCAGTCTTGATTAAACATACAAGAACAAGCCCCTTCACGCCCTCTCCCCTGCGTCTTAGTTGGGTACTCCATGCAATGCACAGCACAAACTACAGCAGCTGTCCATGACTGAAGGCAAAGGGTCTTTGAAAGGCCCTTGAAAGCTTTTCTCTGGCTCACACTTTGCTCAAAGTAGCCCATGAAAAAGACCAGTGCCTTATTTAAATATGGAGGAAAAATGAGAAGCGCTCAGGTGACTGCTGAGGAAAAAACAACCGTATTTCTTTTAAATCATGTGAACTTCACTCATTTATAAAGCCTGAAAAGCAGTGGTAATTAACCACAACTGGAGTAAACCACAAACCTCTTCCTGTAAAAGAGAGGGTTTTTTTGCCTTTCTTTAAACTTTTTAATTCACTGCTAAAGCTATCGCATACATTCTACCATTCACTTTATGTGGTATAAATAAAGCACTACTGTGTGTTTTCACTGTGACCCCTACAGCAGCCATTAGAGCTGACTGGAAACTCAGGCACCAAGAGCAGCCAAATTTTAAAACCTTGTCAGAATACTGTACATAAACTTCAGAAAAAAAAGGTCTATGAGAGAGGGAGTAGGAATCTGCTTAACAAGAAAAGAAATACATTTACCACTCATATCATTTATCTAAAGAACAGCTTCTTATTGTAAGTATCACAGAGGCGTAGCTAGAAATTATCAGTAGGACACTTGCGTGGCTTCAGGATACAGAGCAGCAAAAGAAAGAAGAGGCTCTTTTAAAGTACTTACCCACAATTGTCACGTTATAGTTGAGTGTGACAATCAAAAATCCCAGTGAGTCCCAGTGCTCCATCTTCGAGCAGTCTCACAATACCTCTAGCTTCTGATGTCCTAACGATTTTGGCATTTCCAAAGGAGATGAGACCTAGACAGAGAAGAAAGAAAATAAAAAAGAAAATTAATTTTAAGGGTAAAGAATGGAAATGAGAAACTTGGACACAAGGACGTATTGATCATTATTTTGATGATTTGAACAGGACTGTTAGTTTGGGATGCTCAAACAAATCTTCTTAAGGCTTTAACACTTTGCCTTGCAAAAGCTCTAGCTTCTCGGGTCCATTTGCTCCTACCTCTTGTGTGGATCCTCTGTCCAGACAACTGCAAGCAGACAAACAACACCGGGAGTTATCTCTGCCATTGTAGGCTATTCTTACCCTCTGGGGCATACCAGCCTCCTGGCATTGCTGAGATACTTCAGTGGTGAAAGACAGGGAGAGGGGAGAGAAGGAAGAAAAGCATAGATCAGGAAAAGAGACCTCTCTGCAATCCCATGAGAACTGCAGATGGATAATAGAAGGAAAGGGGACAGAAAAGGATGAGCATCCCTATGTTTGAAAGGCACTTTCAGCTTAGTTCACTAGAAGTTATCTTTTAGCAATTTCCCAAAGCAATTTTGTTTCTAAAAGACAGCCTCCCTGACAGGACACCATGGCCCTGTCAATCACAGCCACACCAGATTTTCTCCTGTGTGCTGAGCTAGCCAGCGGGTCTAGCCTCCCTGCAGGCAGGATGAAAAACAGGGGAAGCTTGGGAAAATAAAAGGAAGAACCAAGAATATGGCTGTTTTCCAAGATGCCACAGGTCACTTACTTTTAATCTATATTAGTTCTTTCTGCCTAAACTGCTTGGTACTCTGGGCATCACTCAGAAAATCTTAAGGCTTCCTGAAACCCCAGCAAGCCTCTGCAGCAATAATGGAGCAAGCCACCACCTCAGAGCAGGACACCCTTGGGGTGAACACTTCTGGACTGCTTGGTGCAATTGTACAGTATGTCCTTAATGTCATGTGGCTGTGCTGTACCCCAGGAAAAAAGCATGGATGGAAACAAGAATCTCAGCTTTTCTTTCCTCACCCCCACTGTACACAATTCCCCTGCGGAAAATAATCTACTATCGTCTTCCACCCACTGTTCAACTACGTACGGGATGTTACTCTGTCCTTTTTAGTTTGTGCTGTCCACTTAATGTGGACACGTATTGTCAGGAAATAGTATCAGTAACTAGAAAAACAGCTGAAAAAGGAGTCTAAAAGTGACCTTGAGATGACCTGACATGTTAACAACCATTTCTTCTGCTACGGAGTTTTATTCATGGTGTGTGATGATGGTTTTATCTTCATTGCCCCAAACACACACTATTTTATTTTTTCTGAGTTGTGTGTGTGAGAAGTATGTAAAGGAGAGAAAGCTGGAGGAAGGGAACAGAGTAAAAATGCAAATGGGCAGGATATAAATGATGCTAAGATATGAAGGTATTCCTTGTTAAATGTCCTTTGTCAAAAATAGAGTCAGGAATGCCAAGATGGTGGTGGGATATGAATGCTCAGCAGCTGCATCCACACAATAGGCTATAAATTGTCCCTGTCAATATTGCCAGTTAAAATATCCTTGCCTGTTGTTGCTGTGAGACCTCTACCATTTGTGAAAGAAGGACAGCAGCTAGGGACTTAAACCCCCAAACTGCTGCCTACAGAACTCTACCAGACAACAACATCTGATCCCACAGCATGGACAAACTGAATTAGGATGGTCCATTTTCTTCTAAAAGAAAGGAAGCACCATTACTCTCCAGGCTCACCGTGTGCCTAACTTAGGGCTGGAATTACATAGGAAAGCCTAAATTTTATTTTAGCTTTTCCAGACAACTTCAGGGTTGTTGTGGTGTTTTTCTTAAATTTTATTTTAGTTTAGTTTAGCTTTTCCAAACAGCTTGTATCTTACTTCAGTCCAGCACTTCTTTCTGTGGTATGTCCTCTTCCCAAGTTCAAACTGGGAAGGGACCCAGTCTGTCTAGCAGTCCATGACACCTCAGAGCCAACACTGATTTATTGCATCTTGAACTCTCCTTTGGCTGTGACCTGCAGCAATTTCATAAAAGAAAGGCAGGGAGCATAAACATAACCAATGTCAGGGCATGCACTGCAGTGACAAAAACTGCCGTTGAAGCACAGTCATGTCTGTAGAAGCACAAAAATACAGGCCATGGGCCTGCTCTTCAAGTCACTATCATCAGTCTGACTTAGGGTTGTGGGCTGGGTGGTCATTATAAAGTGTTTAGTGTCTGCAGAAGCATAGCCTATAGTTTCTTCATCCCTTGACTCAGAACTATCTTTCAGGCCAAGGTTCTCATCTGAAGATACTCAATATTGTATCTGAAGATACTCAGCATACAAGCACCCTTGTTTATTATTTTTCATTATCTATTCCCTGTACTCCCTGTTTGTCTGTAAAGACTGTAAGTAGATAGGCAGAGCAGTATTACAGACATGGATATATTAACAGGGACTCCATCTCTGCAGTGCCACCAGTTGGTATGGCATCATCTTCCACAGTGGCACACACAGCCCCATCCCTCCATACATGTTCCAATACTAAAATCTCACAGACAACTATTCCAGGCTATAAAGTTGTCAAATGAATTGCAGTCAATTCTAGGTAAATGAGAGAGGCAGGTAGAAAAACTGACATGGTTTTGGCTAAAGCTGAACTTGGAAACCCAGCGGTATCTCATCATGTCTGATTTTAGAAGGGATCCTAAAAGCTACTGGAGAACTTTCAGAGAGCAACAATGAAACATAAGAAGTTCTAATTGAATCTATTTTAAAATTCACAACTGCTGTCCGCATATCTAACCCCTTACCACAGATCCAGGGTTTCATCCTGCAGAAATGCACAGATGTGACTCTGGCACTGTGTGAGTGACTCACCGAAACTTTCTGAACTACAGGGACTGCATCTCACTGTGGACCTGTGTCACATCCCTAGGCTAAGACCTGGGTTACTTGGCCCAAAACAAATATGCCTCACCTAGAGCTTAGATCAGAATGACATCCAGAGGTAATGCAAAGGTAGCTGGAAGCCACTTCAGGGCTTCCCAATCCAGGATCCAACCAGTCATCCGAAGGGTGCCACAGTCTATACCATATGCCAACCCCTGCTCCAAACACTAGAGGCTTTCCTCTGGTAAAGCAAATCCCAACAACATCCATCTTACCCAGCCACCATCTACACTAATGACATGTCAGTGTAGTGAAGAGGGAGTTTCTACAAGAGATTGTGCCTGACAATAAAGCAACCTCTCTCTACCAATTTGAGTAACACTAAGGCAAAGTGGGTAAGCAGCATGGCAGCTTCCCCAGTATAGAAGAGGGTCTGGGATTTTGGTCCAATTTCTTTAGGAAATTATTATTTAAGAAAGAAAAAACCATAGATGTATATCTAATATTTTAAAGTTTAAATTTAAAATCTATTTAGAATTTTTCTAGTTAGCAAAAATGGTGTATTAGTGACCAGTTGCTGTAAATCTAGCTCTTATAGAAAGTGATCTGTAAATCAAGGGGAAAAAAAATCTATTCAGGAGGGACAGTAAATATCAAAACTCAATCTTATGGCCTTATTTTTAATCTTTATGAAATACAGCAGAAGGACAGCAAGCTAGCCATGAAGAAAAATAGCAAAAAAGGAGCAGGAAAAACTGCACAGAATAAATGCTCTTTTGAAGACATACATGGTGTATATGCATGCACATTAACATGTCAGACAATCTTCAAAGTAATCCCACAGTGTGTGTAAAAGCCTACTATAGCATACACATAGCAAAGGAGCCAGCATAGTGTGGAAAGCCCTTGCTTTACGCATTCACATGCAGTGCTGCACACTTTGCATTCCTGGGAACCTCCGTCTGTCTGCTACTCGGATATCACTGCAGGCAGAATACATTCAAAAGCAGCCTCTCCCCAAAACAGCGACTGTAGCTATACAGACATGGTGAAAGCAAGAATATCACAACTTCAGAATTAGGGCTATGGACCCTACACACATGGAGGCAGGAGAAAGGTGAATGCTCTCCATCATCCAATGGGGAGCTTAACCAATGTGTACCTACTCCCCAGCCTCAAACCCACTGATCCCAAGAAGTGGCATAGTTCCAAAGGTCTTTTAGGAAACTTACAAAAAGCATGTTCCTCTTCCCCTTCCCTTTCAGTCTATCTTCTACTCCCAGGAAGGAGACACATCCATTCATGCTCAAATATATATAAATGTCTATGTGTGCATGTGTGAAACAGTTCAGAAGGACATCCAGAACAGCTCATTTTTAACTGCTCATATTGATTGGACTTCATAACTTCCACACTAGCTCAGTGACCTCAGATACTTAAGCCTGCTGCCTATAGTGCCTTGCATATACCTTCTTGTCTCTGTCCTCCCCTGATAAAAATGTCTGTGTTCTACTGCATGCGCTTAAGGATTTAGGCTATTCTCTTCCTTTGCCTCAAACAGATCCCCTCACTCTAAATATTTGAAAGGTCATCTTTCTAAAGGGAGCCCACTTCTAAGAGGACACAAATGGAAAAAGCAGCTCTCCTTCAGACTTTGGTTCAGCAACATCAAAGCTATTCAGCCAGGAACTTCAAATATTTCAAGAATGATCTGAAGGGAAATTTAGTAATGGGAAGTATACTCTCATTCAGGAGCCCAGGGCCAATTTCTTCAAAACTATTTAATTTTACTAGGTAGTAAAAGTACAAAGTGTGTCCATGGGATTTTCAAAAGCACATTACTAATATCTGCTTAACTCCCACTGAATTAGGTAGGATGACATTATCACTCAAATTTGCTCTGCTGTAACTCAAATCTAGTATACCAGAGGTTCCAGCCATTTTTAGGATTTTACACTTATGATTTAACACTGAGTTTTACACTGACCTTTTTGCACAGTACAGATGCAAATCTGAAGGTTTGGAAAGTTCTGGAACTCCGTATTTTATGATGATGCTGGTGATTTCATGTTTTATTAGTGCCCAACAACTGACACTAATGAGGGGCTGAGTTCTTTCACTCAAGCAGGTCCAACCTTTAGACAGGCAAAAAAAACCCCATGGTGTGTTCATATAATGGAAATTGTTTAAATAAGAAAAATGCCTGAAGTAATTGGAAAATAGATTTTATAATAAACAGGGATGGCAAGAATATCTTTGGCTGACTATGCCTTAAATGCAGTGCTCATATGCTGTCACTTTTCAGTATGAACATTGCTGGGTTTGTGGAGAGCGAATAGATTCCTGTTTTCAACACGCACAACAAAAGCAGTTATTGTGCTGGTTCTGGGTATCAGTAAATAAATCTGTCATCTCAGATTTAAGATACAGACAGCCGCTGTGGAATTAAAATAAGAGTTCTTTACACCTTCTTGTATTTCATGTCTGATCATTTTAAGAAATAAAGCCAATACTGTTGTGTCTGTTTTGAACACTGACACTGCTTTTTCTTTCACTATGGGCACATGAATTGTAACTATGTGGTCATTCAAACCAAGCACTGGGGACCATGGGGAAAAGGCTAAACTAGCACAGAAATGAAAGAGGAGAGCCAAAAAGAGAAATGGGGGAAGTCTCCTCTATTTCACATACAGTTTTAACCTCAGGAATCACTGCAGGCAGTCTGGACTGTGGATTTCTTTTCAAATGTAAAGAAATGTTGTTTTCAAGATAAATTCGTGTCTATGCAGAAGTTAAAAGGTACATTCTTTTAAAGCTCATCTACATCTTGAAAATATGACTTTAAGTTGCCCCAAAAAGCTGTACCCTGTGCATAATAAAATACTTATCTGGAGGAGTATTTCTGTCTGAAAAGAACATGTACTTTTATTATACTCTTTCACAATGAGAGACTTTGATCTTCAGCTGTGTTGAAAGAACAAAGAAGGGAAAATCTAATACTCCTCATAGCTGTTACTCACAATTTACTAGGAGAAAAAATTGTAAATTTCTTGCATTAATATCAGGATGTACAACTTACATATGTACATCTAGCCATAGGATATAATTTAAAGGACAATACATTGAGTTATACTCATCTTGATTTTATGAATTTATGAATTTGTTTTGACCTTAATCTGTGACCTGCCAGTAGTCTGTTTATTGAAGTTTAATATGGCTTTGTAAAAAGTACTTTTTGCCTCAGCAAAACCTTTCAGTTCACCTGGGTAAAGTGATTTTGTCCACTACAAGATGTCAAGGAGCTTCTGCTGAAAATTCTTTCAGTACCGATAACAGAAATGAAATTTCATTGCTACAGCAAGACAAAACAGGACAATTGGCTCAGTCTTTCTGCCTCTTCTGCATTACGGCAGATAATTTGCTATTTCAATGTGATCTACAAAATTACTACCAATTACTGTGCTCCTGACACATTTAAAAATCATGTTAGCTCTTTTAACTGGCCACAGATATTTACGGATATATTCCCCTGTGAACTTCATTGTGCCTCCTGACTGCTGGTACTATTTCAGTTTCACTATTTTTTTTGCCCCAAATTTATTACATTTTGCCATTTTCTCTTTTTGCTGCCTCCATTTCCCTTCATGGTGAAAAAAATATTTAGGACATCCAAAAAGCCTTTGGAAGCATCTCAAGGAACAGTTGTGTAAGTACTTCAACAGACTCAATTTGCCCACGATGCTTTCATTTCTGGGAAACCAATCCTATATATTACCTGCATTCCTGAATAGAATTGTATGCTCTTATGTACATGATAAATGAAGTTATGTCATGTTTATATGTATCTAGACAATTAATCTTTCCTTTAAGGATCAAGTTCATTTATCTGAAAAAAAACCAAACCCCAAACCCAAACACCCCCTAGCCTCCCCCCCAAAAAAAACCAACCCCAAAATACAGAAAGCTGTAACATCTTATAGATTAGAAAATCAGAATGCATCCTTCAGGAAGTGTTTAAACTGAATTCCACAGCAGTAATACTGTTGTTTATTCACCCTGAAGACAGTCAGAAGGACTTGAAGTTTTTCATTTGCTGTTTAATGTTATGGTTACTTACACATTGATTAACGCTCCATTTAGTGGTTTGTGGCAGAATACCCTAGACACCTATTTCTCATCTGCAGGAGTGCCTGTCCCAGACTGCGATACTCAGGTAGTCAACAGTAATTTTCCCTCCAAGTAATGTGCCCCTCTTCCTGCCTTTAGGAATTACATGATTCATCCCCCCAGGTTTAGAAGTTTCAACTCCTCTAAGGGTGATAAAGTAACTGAAAGTATCTAATGAGACCTGATGAACTTGGTGTTCCAGTGCAGCTCTCTCTGTTCTTGAGGCAGGTGATTGCTACCTAATTGTACTCCATGAGACTTCTGTATTCCCTAAGACTTTCACTGATTTAGTGCACAAACCCCACTACATACACTGTGGTATGTGCAGATGATTAAACCAAAGAAAACCCACCGGGTAACAACCCTGCTCTGCTATGCGAAAGAAAGATTTCGTAATTCTTGACATAGCCTCCAAATTCATTGTTACCAACGATCTATGTAACCTAAGAGCAGCATTGCTGTTGATGCAAATGTCAGCTGCTTGAGCAGGGAGGAGACCAGATGAGGTCTGCTTCAAAATGCAATGAGCTCTGGCCTGCATGCAGAGTCCCGAGACCCAAGCACAGCCGCAGTGACAGGTACGGCACCGGAGGAGGCCGGGTGTGCTCAAGAGGATGTCCGCAGACGGATGCAGAAAGAAACAGTTGCAAATATGTGTTAGGTTAGAGATGCACAGGAGCTGCCTAATTGTACAGACACGATTTCACTTAAACACGCTGCATACATATGTGACAATGCAAACTCTATCTGCAGAATCAGATGTTTTCAGTGCCCAGGAGAGGGAGCTGAGCGGGAGCTCAGGATTTCAGCTCCAAGGGCAAGGGTGAGGATTTTGTGGCATGGCTGCTGAAGGAAGCTCGATTTCCTTGCTTGCTTCCTCAGCCTGGACACTAGCACTCAGCCTGCGGACACTTCCCACTGCCCCAAGCTGTCCTCTTCCCCTGCTTCCCTGTATTTCTATTTTAAATTGCATCTCAGCCTGACTTCCCTCAAGTCAAAAAGGATTGATGGGGTTGGCATTTTCTGTTCAAATCCTGAGCAATTCTGCATTCAGGAAAATGCAGGACATTCAGAAAACAGAACCACAGAATCCTAGAATCAGTTAGGTTGGAAAAGACCCTTAAGATCATCAAGTCTAAATGTTAACCTAGCACTGCCAAGTCCACCACTAAACTATGTCCTTAAGCACCACACCTACACATCTTTTAAATACCTCCAGGGATGGTGATGCCATCACTTCCCTGTGCAGCCTGATCCAATGTTTGAAGAAATTTTTCCTAATATCCAATCTAAACCTTCCGTAGCTCAGCTTGAGGCCATTTCCTCTTGTCCTATCACTTGTTACTTGGGAGGAGAGACTGACCCCCACCTCACTACAACCTCCCTTCAGGTACTTACAGAGCAATAAGGTCCCCCCTGAGCCTCTTATTCTCCAGGCTAAACAACCCCAGTTCTCTCAGCTGCTCCTCATGATACTTGTTCCTAGACCCTTCACCAGCTTTGCTGCCCTTCTTTGGATATGCTCCAGATGCTGAAACTCTATTCTAGGACACGTTATGAAGAAGAAAATCTGAGGGGGGCAGATATTAGCCTGCTGAAGAAATCAAAGTTGCACTTTTCTTCTGTTCCCCATCCCTTCCAGTCCTCTGAAGCTTTCAGTTTATACTGTAATTTGTAAAAAGTTCATTGTCCATGTTACAATAGGAAGGAGACAGTGCCAAAACCTGCAATCTTGTATCACTAGATTTACCTGCTTATAAAAGTCAAAGAATCCAGACAAATGCATTCCTCGGGGTGGGGGAAGCAAGAGATTCAAATGACATTTAAAATAACTGTTTTCCATTTGCAATTAGACAAGGAACATAAATTCCTTATCTAAAACAATTAATAAGAAGAAAATGCTCACACTTGCACTCGCATACTGAAATTGTCAAGGAAAATTCAGCTCAAGTCTGAGATTATTAAAAAAAAACATCTGAAATGGAAAAATTGGATGCTGATTTGCAATCTGTGCATTTCAGAGAAAATTCACAACTGATTTCTTGCCCTGAAACAGAAAACTGTTTCTTTTTCTAACAAACTCTTTTAGAAAAGTTAAAATGTCCCAGCTGGCGATCAGGTGTCTAAGCACACAGATGTAGCACACTTTAGCTTTCTGCATGCTTTAAGGAGCAGAACAACTTTGTTCTGCCACATGTCAGCAGAACAGAACAAACAACAGAACAAAAAAAAGCCTTTCTGATGTACAGCAGTGGCAGGCTACCACGGAAAAGCAGTGATTTCATGGTCTAGATTTCTCACAGATCAGAAACACTGAAGATGTTTGCACTGAGATTCAGAAGTAGGTTAATTATTAAATGGGGACGCAGAAGAATCAGCCCAGTCCTTTGTTCACTGGAGCTTAGAGTCAGGGTGACATGACCATAATTTCTCTAGATTAAGTCAATACTGCTGCTTTGTGCTTTGTAGCATTTATCTTTGTCCACCTGAAAAAAATCATTGATCCAAAACCTCAAATCCCAGCAGATCTGGAAGATCACTTTACCCGCCTGTATGCAAAAACATTGAGATATACCTAGCTATTTTCCTATGTTACAAGAATCATTCCTGTAGTTTCCTAGAGGACAGATTTAGAATTGGTGCCCTCTAAAGGACGACTAAAGTACATTCAAACTATGGACACATTCGTACGGTAAAATGTAAGGTGCACACTTGCTGGCAGCAGCAAGTTAAATATTTAATGTTACAAATGCTGGTGGTGATTTGGACTTTTAAACCATTTTCACTTCTGTGCAAATCAACTACATAAAGAAACTGGAAGATGATTTTCCGTCCCTGTTCACAACTCTGCTAGAACCAATGCAGAATTACTGTAACTACAACGGACTTGGGGCTGGGGTTTCTGGGGGGTGTGAGGGTGTCTGCAATTCTTATCTTCCCACTCTGACTTCAGAAGTGCTATTGACATGTACAGGGAGGTCTCACAAACAGGGGACTGTCTTTACCCCTCTCTTTACATAACATTCACGCTGATGAAGGCCAACAGGACTGCCACATTACCCCCAGCAGCTTTTGTTCTTAACAGGAGCACTTCTACATTTCTTAAGTCTACCTCCAAATAGTATTGGTTATATTCTAGTAGTTGATAGCATCAGCGTCTGCATACACAGGATGACCTTTTAAGGCCACAAAAGGAACAGGATATAATTATGTAAATAAGGTGACCACCGATACTTTCCAAACACTGCCAGAATGTGTGTCGACACCAAGACAGTGCTGCAATTCTAATGCACAATATTCAAGATTACTTGGTGTATGTATTTTACATGCTGCTTTTGTACCATTTTGCTCAGTACAACCAGGTCTTCCTCCTCCTAGGATTTATGGCAATACAATCCGCATATCCTGACCTGCTGAAGTTATCCCTCAAACTCTTTGCCCAAGAAATTTAACATCCTCATGCTACTTGAAGTATCACCAAAGCCTTTTGGTATTAATACCACAGAAGATACAAATACATTTTCTGGTCTTTATCTCGTGGCTTATTTTAAAACAATGCACACCTAATTATGCCTTATAACCCATCTAGCACACCAATCCCCATCTTTTTGGCCTCACCTTTTTCCACATAAGAATGTTTAACTTGCCTGAAATACGTGAAAGAGAAGTATGTGGTCACAGGATGATCTGTATTGTTGAAATACAAGGCAGGAAGTGCATCAAAGCTGCCAGCTCCTGAGATACTGTTTCCATGGAGAATAATTTGTACTAATGTCTAAAATAAAAGGGCATGAAAACCCCGAGGCAGTGAAGCAAGACAACATACAGATAACAGAAGAACTAGCACTAGACCTAGGTGTGCTGCAGGATCTCTTACGTGAAGGTGTCTTACGCTAAAGCCTGGTTAGTAAAGTCCTCATGTCACGAGTAAGTGCCTTTTGAGGATGTGCTTCACTGCCAGTGCATTCAAAGCGGGCAGCAGTGCTAGTTCCAAAGATTTTCTTGCTTCAAAGTTACTGCATTAGTTATCACAGCACCTCAGTCTAAGTGTCAGAGATCTGAAACTGTATTATGTAAGTATATTAAGTAAATTATGAGTACATTGTGAAATTGTATCTCACAGATAGAATTTTTGACATGTCGTTACTCGCTGCTCTCAGTCTGTAGAGACCATTGACATCTTCACCAAAGATACTGCTTAGCGCCTTGAGTGAGCACTACGAACTCTTGTACAGAGATTCTGGACAACTGATATGAATAATGTAGGTATACTGTCACTCATCACTACACCAAGAAGCTTGCTTACTATATCGTCACCAAAGAGTATTATCTCTAGCTATAACAGGTGAAAGCCTCCAAAAATAATCCTGAAACACATTACACATGGTGTGAAGGGCATGAAAGAACAACTCTTTCTTTTTTCACATCAAATCACATCAGACCAGCCATTCTAGAAGGAACACAAGAAATATACTCTATTCGTGGTGTTGTCACCTGTCTTTCTTCAATCTGCCATCCTTTTGCTTCTTCCTTTAATGGGAAGAGTCTGGTGACCCAGGCCAGGCAACAGAAGTAAACTCAAGCATTGGCTTTCTTTGCTAATGCACTCGGTCATTTTCATGCCATGGTTCTGGGATTCAGCAGCCAATATTTTGGATTCTCATCTGCACTATCTCGTTTCCTTTTTTAAAGCATTTTCTCCTAGCAGTGGTCGCTACGTATGTTCTGTCATTACTTTTAGTTTATGCAACTCAAAGCCTCACCAGTTCTGTGGTTTCCTCCAGAGGCAGCTCAGTTGAAGAGAAAAAACAAACAGCAAACAGGCACTCACCTTAATTTGGGCACAGATACTAACATTTCCCTATACATATAGGTCACATTCACACAGGTATGTTTATATTTGAGTTGTTTTCTCAGAACCATTTAGAGACACTAAGTGGGACCCTGCTGCAGAGGTAGGCAGATGTTTTCAACAACTGTCAATTCAGGTAAAAATAAAATCCTTATTACAGAAATGTGTTCAAAACAGAAGTCAGGAAAGTGCCAAAAGCTAGATAGAGTGAATTCCTTATGAAGACCATACAGAAGCAGAGAGCAGTATGAGTCTACAGTGGATGTGCAGCACTCCAGTTGGTAGTTTAAACGTGTCACTGGAAAATGCAATGTTCATTATCAACAAAGGATGACTGTGAATAATTTGTTGCTTCAGCTGCTAAGGCTTTGGGATTTTTTCTGGTTCTGTCCTTTCAGTTCCTCTATCCCCTCCCACATATTTCTAACTTTATATACAGCCAGCACTACCAGATGTCACTTTGTCATCTGCCACCAATACACTATCACCCTTTTCTGATGAGGTTTTTGCTACTTCTGATCGTTAGGTTATATCTAAGGTTTCTGGCATTAGGAAAGCTCGGAAGTAGAGGTGTTAAAAAACAAAGTCTGAACTAAGACTCTATAAATGTAAACAGTTCTTTCATCATGGTTTTAGTTTACAAGATAAACAAAACTAAGCTAAGGGAAACTAAGCCATATATGCTGATCTCTCTCCCCCCCCCCCCCCAAAAAAAAAGATCAATAAAAAGAAAATACAATTCTTGAAAAGGATACTGCTACCCTGCTATGGGACAGGATTTTTGTATTTTTCTAGCAATAGAAATCATACAATTTGAAAGACTGATGGTGCTTGCCGAAGGTGGAAAAGATGATTTGACTTCTTTCTTCTTTTTGCACTTTATCTCACGACTCAGCATTCTCAGTCCCAAAGAACAGTGTCTGTCAGAATGGCATATATCACTGACAAAAAAATAAACATAAACAGAACCCGAAATACAAACAAGTCTGCAGATGGAAAAAGGAATTAGGAAAACATCCCTGGGTTACAGAGGGATGCATGGACAAAAACCCTTACAAGATGCCTTTTTCAAATATTTATCTAATTATCAATGCATAAATGCCCAAACAGATGATCCACTGGCTCAGCATATAAAAATAATTCATTAAGACAATGATGCTTGAAGGGACAGGTTTATTACACCTCCTACACTTTTTTGTTTCTGAGCCGGTGACCAAAGCAATAAGAAAAACCTTAATCCAGAAAATATTTACAGCAAATATAGTTTCAGGTTCTGAAATGAAAACCACAATGTATTTGTGTTGCTAATTAAAACACCATTTGGTTCTCCCCCCTTCTCACCTTCTAGAGATGATTCTCTAGCCTTGCAATGGCATTTTCCATACAGTAATGTTTAAAAAACTACACTGAACACAACATAATCCTAAATCATTTTTAATTACATGGTATAGAATACCTTGCAAACAAAAGACACTCATTAAGATTTACTGACAAGTACTGTATTTTTTGGCAACCTTGGAACAAACCAGAAGAAAAAGCAAAGAATTATTCCATAACCATGAGGGAAAGAAACATCCATCTAAATGTAGAGGATTCATCTGTCAAAACTTAAACTAAAGAAAAAAATCCACACTTGCAGCAGATTTTTTGTTTTTTAATTCTTAGTGCAAGAAACATAACCAAGTTAATCACAGAATCAGTACTAATTAAGAATATGGAAAATTCTCCTATACAGAGGTAGAATCCAGTGCACAAGGCTAAAACGATATTCAATAGTCTAAACAAGACTGAGCCAGGTTTTACGGAATCCACTTTTTAAAGTATCAGACTGTATGTACATACATACAATAAATAGACTATACAATCTTTAAAGTAGTTTAATAAACTTCACAAAAATTATAGTTGATGCATTGAGATCTTTACATAATCCAAAGTTCGTATCTCCATCACCCAGAAATGGATAAAACCAATATTCCTGATATCAAGTTAAATGGAAAATAGTTCAGCAAAGTGTTGATAAATCAAAATATTTTACATATTTTAAAGCCTAAATTTATGCTTATAAAGGATGAGTTTCAAATGCTCTGAAAATGTTCCTTTAGATACTATCTGTAAAGAGGTTTCAAATGCTGTAATTTGCATTTGTATTGTTATAAACACTTTCCTTACATTCCACGTTCAAGGGGAAAATGGACTTGGATACTCACAGTTCTGATGCATTGGCACAACAAGAAGTGATGAGAATGAGATTATTTTAAAGGCCCAAAGGACATCAGGAGAATTTATGGACAAAACCTTCATGTCTCAAACTACACAAATCACATTAGAAAGTTAACAGAAAACTGTTTGGTATTACTACTTCAATCCTGTCAGTGCCTCTCTGCCCGGAGGCATCCGATTAGCATTGCACTGGAAGTCAAGTGTGCAGCTCTGGGCCCCTAGGTTTGCTACAAGCCCATAGGGCTTAATAAAACAAATACGGAATCTTTATGGTTAACCACAGTAGTGCATAAATCAGGGACGTCTGTTGCCATTCATTTCAGTGATAGTTACCAAGAAAGGATTTCAGCTGTATCTGTCTAAACTGTGCAAAAGAAAAAAAAAGGAGGGGGGGAGGAATCACCTTGGGAAATGATAAAGCAAATGCTTATACTGACAAGTTATTTCCTATGAAAGGTTCTTACAAATTCCAACGAGGCAACAGCCATGATAAGAGGGAACTAGTAACAACAACAGAAGAGCATAATAATCAGAGTTGAAAATTATGTTCACAGCTCGTTTACTGTTAATTTCTATGAGCACCTAGGTTGAAGAACATGAGGGTTTGTATTTTAGTTTCAAAATCAAATCTATTTGTGACAAGTATCTTGTTAAGATTTGCATCCTGCTCTTCCACAGGCCTTCTCACTGGAACAACTATTTTTTTTTTATTATTTTTTATTTTATACAAACAGACTCACTTTGATTTAAAGTAAACATATAAAAATTGAGAATATTGCTTGCAACAATGGACCTGGAGGTGAAGGAATGAACTAGTCAGGCCATACAAAACCAAAATAATCTTCTTCAGAATGAATTCTGCTAAACTTCTAATGCTATGAAAATCTGCAAAAAGGATCACAAGATCTGTTGCAAATTTCAGAGATTTGGCCCAAGTCTTATCATCATCATCTGAATACTTTAATAACTGTATCTTTATACTAAGGAAAAATAAATGATTCCAAGAACTCAGGAAGGCACACGCACCCAAGTATACTATAAATAAAACACATCATGAAATTACGAAGATCTTCTGATCCCTGTACACACTTTTGGTTCAGCACTATGGTCAAGTTCTCTCTTTTGAAATACAATAAAAGGCATACAAGAAATAACATATGCATAATAATTATGAAGAATAATGCTAATAAGACAGCTTACAGAGAAAAGTGCAGTGAAAAAACCCAACACTATTTATTCAGGGGCTTGTGCTACTGTAAATACAGACTTCGTATTTCTTGCTGTGCAAAGGGAAGAATTTATCCTGGGAAGCAGCAATGAGGAATGAAAAAAAAAACAAAAAACAAACCCAACAAAACATAAAAAAGATATTAAGAGAAACCTTTATGATGGAACTCTCCCAATTTCATTCCTCTAGTGCACAGTCATCTGACTACATGGTTTGTTTTCATGCTGCCATTTCTCTTCATGAGTACAGCTTATTAGAAAATGGCACAGTTCTTACATATATTTCTGCCTCTACTTCATTTTTTGTTTCTTCTTCCAAGCACCTGATTTGCTGTTTCCTCATAAAAGGGGTAAAGCTGTTAGCGAGAGTGAGAAAAGAATCGTTGCCCATCTTCTCTCCCGAACACGGCTTTCTCCATTTCTCCTTCCACTAGGTACGTACTCGTGTGCTACACAATGGGGAGGCACTGTAAAGGCAGCTTGACAGATTTAAAAATAAAAAAATCAAAAGTATTTTTTCTTT